>JAOTOL010000828.1:0-140647 GCA_034440575.1 Imbricaverruca yamaguchii | reverse complement strand
CTTGATGGAAGCTTTGCTTTATATCATGCAGTTCATATGCTTTCAACTTACTGATTTCGAAACAGCATTCTGAAGCGTTAGCACCTCCACTGTCGAGCTTCAGTCAATAAACTCGACCGACCTTTGGTGTGCTGACTGTATCTTTGATACAACGCTCGTACAAAGGCAATGGAAAACCAGTTGTTCTGGATATTTTTAGCACGCGTTTACGGAACGTTATTGCCTTGTTCACTGAAGGTAAGCATATTTGGAAATGTGAATATGCCACAAAGGGGGGGCTTTGAACAGAAAACCCTTTCATCTCTAAAAATAACGTCCCTACAATGTGTCACGACTATGTGATGTCAAATCATGGCAACATACGCATGTCAAGCCGTGGCCGAGGTCGCCACGGATCACGTGCAGCGTCAGGCGGCCCCGGAAGCCGCACACCCTTCCTCGCCAGCCCGACAGTGCTCAGCATTGATCTATTCGAGCCGCGGGGCCGAAGCCGAACGTGAACGGCCAAAAATGCCAATGTCTGCATGATCAGCCTGCAGCGGCGCGACATGTCGCGAACGGTGGGCCAACGACAGGTCGGACGCCCAAGGGCGCGCTGGAAATGTCATGTCGACCTGCATGCTTCTGCCGTGTGTTTGTTATTTGTCCGTTGCGCATGCTAGCGACGGACCTGTATGTGTGTGTGCTGACGGTCGGATTCCAGGTCGGCTGGCCTGCTGTTGGTGTTTATGTTCGCCGGCAGTTACCGGAGTGTCAGAGCTGCAGCTGACTAGTGCCGCGGCGCCGGTCGACCGGCTGGGGCCGCCGCCGCCGACGCTTGCAGCCGCCGCCGCGGAAGTCGATCAGAACAGAACGCGAGCGAAGTTTTCGAATTGAGTGTGATTTGCATACGCGGCCGGATCGAGCAATGGTGGCGCGGGGTCTGAGCGAAACGTGGAGACAATTGTGACGCAGAGTCTGATCGGAACGTGGAGATGATGTGGAACAGAGTCTGATCGGAACGTGAACAATGTGGAACAGAGTCTGATTGGAACGGGAGACAATGTGCAGAGTCTGATCGTGGATTGACAATGCGGAACAGAGTCTGATCGGACGTGGAGATAATGTAGAACAGAGTCTGATTAGAAGGGGGAGACAATGTGGAGCAGAGTCTGATCGGAAGCACGCTTCGATCGGCCCACTTCTTGAAGAAGCAAAACTAGCGCAGAGTGAAATGGTATCGGATGCGATTCGGCTTCCGACACGCTCGACAGTTCACAACGATTTCCGCATGTGGTGCGAAAACGAGGGAGTTGAAGGCGTCTCGCATAACCTGTCGTCGCCATTGCATTGCAATCGTTAACATTAATTTTGACGTTTAGTGAGAAAACCAAAATGTGCTGTACCAGTGAGAAGTACCGCCGGCGCAAGGAATGCCGATGTGGGTAGTAGCGTCGCTTTCACAATATTTCGATACAATTAAAGATTCGTTCGCTTGGATTAACGGTGAGGGTTGCGTACATCTGTCCATAGATGTCACACAACTATGTTCTTATGCCGTACACTCAGCTCTGCGTCTCTTTCATGACAAATTCTGTAGTTCTGGAACTGTATTTGTTTTCTAAAATATGAAATGTAAAGAGACTAACATCAGTAGCTCATCGACATATTTATGACTCATTGAGAAAATAGCTGTTCAGTCACACCACGCATGCATCTGATGAATGATCACTTGATCTAATCGCTTAAATTGATCTGTTCATGCCATCGATTAGAATCGATCACCACTGCGAATCGGATATTTTTAAAAGACGTTACGTCGTCATGAGAACGGCGCCACGAGTTGCACTCACCTGTCCCCGGGCGCTGCTGGTCCTGCCAGGCAGACTAGGACAGACGCGCCGCTCCTGGCGACCCTGGCGACCTTCCTGGCGACACTGGCGACCCTCCTGGCGACCCTGACGAGCCGCCGTCGGCGCTCGGGAGCCGCTGGTCGGTCGATCTGAGTCAGAGGAGCTCTTGCTGCTCTGTGGATCCCGCATCCAGACACGACCCGTCAGTGACGCAGTGACGCAGTGACGCAGTGACGCAGTGACGCAGTACGCTTCAGCGAGCTATGCTGTCAAACGAGCAGTGACTGGCAAGTGCTATCAGCAAGCACCTACTGTGCTGTGCTTGGCACAGCCCTTCGGCATGTCAGGTGATTGTCTTTTAGAGATGATATTCGCGGCTGCACAGTATAAAGGCTGTATATATTTTGGGTGTAAACTATATTGCCATAGCGTTCCCAGCCATCGCTAAGTATTAGCACCGGCCCCTGCAATGCTCGCGTAAGACAGACGGAAACCAAAGATAAACCGAAAAAAACAAGACCCACTTGTGTAGCCAGCGTTAATTGGATACCATATTTCAGTATTTCAGTATTTCGTGAATATCTTCCCACCTGTAGAGCCGAAGCGTAGCTGTGTTGTACCGCCGCCTGTTCGTGACAAATGGTACTGCTAGTGATACGATATAGGGCACAACGCCAGACAACGCCCCTTAATATGCCTATTAATGATGGGTTTGCACGCGACACGTGAGGTGCGAGCTGGGGGAGGGAGGGGACGGGTTTGGTCCCGAGCTGTTTAACATATGAACCGAATTGGCAACGACGATTTGTATTCTTTGAATGACGCCGAATGATAAACTCATAAATAGATAAATCATTCGATAAACTAAAGTTACAATCACGAACGTTTGAAACAGGTCGGCGCATCGAGTAGACAAGAAATTCTTGACCAAGTAAATTTGTATCTTGTGATTCCAACCATAAGATATTAGCAACACACAAGCTCGTAGCTAGGAATTGGGGCTTTGCTAGGCAAGATGAACCAAGTTTTATTCAATGGCATTTGCAGGGTGTTTGGTGAAAGCAATGGAATTTTTGCATGCGCAGTTCAGAAAGTTGACAAGTCCCGTGAACAATGGACGGACAAATTGTCCTGAATGTGCACCAAGGTGGGAGAAAATCGTATTTTATGATCCTCACACTCCGTTTAACTTATGACGTTATACGTTAATCCTAGGTAGTAAATTGAACCAGCAGTTGTACGTTCATCAGACTCATACAAATTTGAAGTTGACACAGATTTGCTACAAATTAAGCGCAAAGTTATGTACCACATGATCTTTCAGGTTCATTGTTTCAAACTCAGCATTAGCATGCATTAGCTCGGGTATGTACACCGGCGAAACAGTGTGGGCGGCGCCTTTAGCCGTGAATGTGCATAAAGTGCGTCGTGAACCACCAAATAAACAAACAACAATAACTCGGCAAGCATTTATTCTTTGTTTTCCTATGTTAGTGCTGTTTTTTGTTTGTTTGTTTCTGTCTTGCACCACCTCATCCTATAGTTTCCTTTTGAGCGGTGTATCGGCAAACATTTTTGCACACCCCGCTTCCGATCTGGGTTCTGTTGTCTGGCAGAGCTTTTGGCAGTGGACAAATCTGCTGAATCTGGACATGCTTCGAAGGCTGCACCTGGGGGCTCTCCCTACAGTCAGCCATCCCCACAATCTACTGTATTCACAGTCCGCTGTCCCTACAGTCTCCTGTTTCCACAGTCTGCTGTCTTTACAATCCGCTGGACCTATAGTATAATGTTTCCACAGTCTGCTGTCCTTACTGTCTGCTGGTCCTACAGTCTACTGTTCCTACAGTCTTCTGTACATTCAGTCTACTATCCATACAGTCTACTGTCTACAGTCTACTGCCCATACAATCCACTGTCCACGAATTCTGCCGTTCATACCATTTACCGTCCATAGTCTGATTTCTAGTCTTCCTAGTCTGCTGTCGCTTGAAAATATTTGGGTCGTTTGAAACCCACTTTCAATCCCTTTGTCAATTATTTGATCCTGATATCGTTCGCGGCGACGAATCCGTCAGTCAGCCGCCGGAATTTGTGCGCAGAAAGACGGTGATGCTGATTTGCCACTATGCTAAGATGATTAGCCAGTTCTTTATCCAAGTCAGCGTTGAAGATCTGGTGAGCGACATTTATATAGTCAGCACCGCTTGAATTCTGGCTTTGCAAACGGCGTCAAGGTCATTTGATCTATGTTGTGTTCGCTTGCGGTATCCGAATTTGACTCCCGTACGTCGATTGCTTCCAGGATTTCTTATAACTTTAATTCCGAGGACCCTGGGCTATTATGTCTAAACTGTCTAAACTTTCATCTTTTTAAACTTAAATCTTTTTCTAAACTGTCATTTTGGCCTTCAGACGACAGGAAAGGCAATATTGTCTTCAGTCTACCGAAGAAGAAAAGGAAAAGTTAGCTAGCTAGAGGACTTGGAAGCATGGAACAATAAGCCTGCGTTTGTAGCTCGCTCCATCACCATAATCCGGCGCCCCCGACCCCAGAAACGCGGAAAATGTCACTAAAATTGCACACCCTGACGCTGCTCCAAAATTAGCATTGCGAACTAACCATCACATAACTGATTTATCCTCCTCCGTCATTGGGAACTGAATAGTTAGGCAGATACCTAACTAGTAGACAATGTTTCGTAACTTAGACTAGGTGCCAATGAACATCCCCAACCGAAAACATTAAGATATATGCATTCTGTCGTTCTTTCTTTCTTGCACGTGACCGGCGCGTATCATTAAGAAAGGACTGAGCTAAGGCTCATCTTTCCTTGGTTTTCTTAGCTCCGCTTTTCTCAACCACACAATGCCTAAATTACCTGTGGTCACACATGTTCCGTTGCCTTGGGACAAAGCTGTCACGTTCGTTTTGAAAACGACACACCAATAGACACCCTTATACTAGTGCATAACTTACATCTGCAGTAGTCTACATAGTAGAAAATACACCATATGTTGCGCTGAAATGTTTGTTGCAACCTTGAAAAATATTGCACTCAGCTTTACATTTACTTAGCTAGGTAAATGCAATTTGTGCCCCTCCCTCCCACTCTTCGTAATTCCTTTTTCTCTCCCTCCTTAACCTTATCTCCCCTTGCCACTTTCCCATCCCCTATCTCTCTCTCCTTTGGGCTTTAGGGCGCATCGACTGTCTCTCTCCTTGTCTCTCCTCACCTTTGTTAATATTTCTCCCTCACTGCCTGTCGCTCCTCACCTTTGTTGATCTTTCTCCTTCACTGCCTTCTTTCCATTTGCTTCTTCTTCTCTTATCTTGCTTTACTACATTGAACAAATGGTTTGGGAAAACATTCGTTGGAGAACCCAAGAAAAGACAATTACCGGACTCAGAGTTTTGAATTGTTATATTTTTACGCCGCGAGAACCTATGTTTTGCGAATATATGTCATACCTTATGTTAATTATCTTGCTCTCCTTCTCACTGCCTCCTCTCTTTTTCTTTCTTTCTCTTTGCCTGCTTACTCACCCTCATTCTCCCTCAATCTATTTCGCACATTCTCTCTTTCATGTCTCCGGTTTTCTCCATGGTTACATATCCTCCTCTAACCCTGCACATCATTAGCCCTGTCTAAGCCAGCGTAAAGCATCATCAGCGCAGACGCCTTGCAGAGCCGGAAGCCAACTCACCTCCAGATCCATGACATCCGAGTGGACGCGTGCCGAGCACCCAACGCCGACCGAGTGGCTGCCGAGTAGTGTCGGCGTCGTTCCGGCAGCACCCCTAGCCGACAGCCGACCAGGGGACGGCGCGACCCTCGGCACGGGGGGCCGTCTGGCCGGAGGGCGCGGCCACGCCTCCGGCGGCCGGCCGAGCCCCCTCCACAGCTGATGCGACTCGTCGAGCTGCGCCGCCTCCGGCAGCACCACCTCGTCTGCAACGGAAGGGCCGGCGTGACGCCACCGGCTGGACGGCGCGACCTCGTCTCACAGCAGCCGCTCGGTCTGGCCTGTGTCGACCTCGTCTCACACAGCAGTCGCTCGGCCTGGCCTGTGTCGACCTCGTCTCACACAGCGGCCGCTCGGCCTGGCCTGTGTCGACCTCGTCTCACACAGCGGCCGCTCGGCCTGGCCTGTGTCGACCTCGTCTCACAGCGGCCGCTCGGCCTGGCCTGTGTCGACCTCGTCTCACACAGCAGCCGCTCGGCCTGGCCTGTGTCGACCTCGTCTCACACAGCGGCCGCTCGGCCTGGCCTGTGTCGACCTCGTCTCACACAGCGGCCGCTCGGCCTGGCCTGTGTCGACCTCGTCTCACACAGCGGCCGCTCGGCCTGGCCTGTGTCGACCTCGTCTCACACAGCGGCCGCTCGGCCTGGCCTGTGTCGACCCCGCCCTCCTGCTGTGTCGACTCTCACACAGCGACCGCTCGGCCTGGCCTGTGTAGACCTCGTCTCACACAGCGACCGCTCGGCCTGGCCTGTGTAGACCTCGTCTCACACAGCGGCCGCTCGGCCTGACCTGTGTCGACTACTGCGCCGCAGCCTGGCTCCGACGCGCCGCACAGTCGCACCGCGTCGTCCGCCGGCCCACGGCGCCTCCGAGCGCGCCTCGTCGGCCCGCCCACGCCGTGCATGCGCTTACCCACACCGCCCACGCGTGTCGGCCGCCCCGCAGGCGACTCTACACGCCACGCACGCTCCGGGCGCCCACGCCGCGGCCCGCTGGCGCCCGACACGTCCACAGGTGGGTCGTCGCGCCGCACATGACCGCGCGCGGCCACCAGCGGCGGTCCGGCTCCACCCACCAGAGCGCGCCGCACGCCGCGGCCGACGCGCCGCCGACGGCGCTGACTGCTGCCGGCGGGGGTGGCGCGACTGCGGCGAGCCGACCGCCCCCGGGGAGCGCCGCGGTGACGTCATTGCGCAGGTGACGTCGCCCGCCGCACCATTGGTGTCGGCTTATGGATCGGGTCGGCCGCCCGTGGGAAATCATAGGACGGGGGTGTGGGAGTGCGCCCGCCGAACACCTCTGCTTCAAGTCGCCTAACCACTCGACAGGCGGATGTGTGTAGTGGATTAAAAGACGCTTCTCAACATTCATGAGTGGCAGCGAGGAATCGTCAGGAATGATGCAAGTCTCAAGTTTTATCGAATTGTGGCCACTCTAAGGCCAGATGCTGGAATCGTTGTCACTTTTTATCCAAAGACATGTCGCCATTGCCAAGCAATCTGTCTGGAGCTACCCAGGTACAGTTTGACGAGGAATTCAGTTCAAAGTGTGCCGGTGATTGCGGAGAACAATGGGAAGTTGAAGTTGAACTGCTTAAAATGAAATTCCTTTAAAAAAGCATGACCTGTAGCTGCTTACTATGCTTGCATTAATAAAAAAACCTGGACAAATATACGGAAGCAGTATCTTTCTAAACAAAAAAATGCCATGTGATGCATGCATGTACTTAAATATTATAGTCCCCAAACTATTTCCCAACTTATATATTCAATTGTTCCCCATAAGAATAATCATCAATAACTAAAGCTGTTGGTTTCCAAACTGAAACTGCAGAGGAAATATGTGACGGTGGGGGTGGCAAAATTCGGTACACGACGCCGGATGCAAAGCCAGCTCTTCATAACACCTGGAATCGCACCAGGAAAACGTTCCCCCGCTGAAAACCGCTCCAACCCAATTGCGGGCTTTGAAGTGGTCGAAAAAATCCAGTTATCAACCACATATTTGCATGGGTGGCAAAGCGAGTGCGATTGCTTTCATTCATTATTGCACTGTGGAAAATAGAACCAATCATCCTTTTCTGGGCGAGACATTCGTTGCCCTTGTATTGTTTAACATTATTTTGGCCTTGTACTTCATTTCCCAAGAAAAAAGAACACAAGAGGAGGAACCTTCTACCTTTTCCCATACTAACGTTTCGCACTATGATAATGTATATTACACCACAAATAAGCACACAATTAATTTATAACATGAGTCGTTGTTATTGCTATTGGGGTTTAGGGGCGCATCAACTTTAAACCACAAGTTGAAGGAGAGTGACTTAAATGCATGTTTAAGTCCACCGGTGACGTAATTGACTTATTCCATACCACGATAAATTATGTGAAAAACATACCAAGCTGACGTGGAATAAGTTTGTATCTAAAACAAAAGAATACTAATCCCATGGCGATTACATTTTGTCAATCGAAGGAACTGTGAAGCAAGTAACCAGCACGCAGTCGATGTTAACAGCTGCGTTCGCCGTGGGGCGATACTTCTGTCATGGAGGCGTTCGTCAACTGATGTAACCAGTTACTTCTTGGAGTACCGTAATTCATTCTGCATCATTTGGGAATGTCAAGAAAACATCCTCCGGCGAGAGATAGACAAATTATGTCGCTAATTGAAGGTGATATAATAGCTGGGCATTATTCGTCTCAAATAGACCTGGCAGCTATGGATAACTCAACATCTCTTCAGATGGATTTTTCAATTCACAAACGCAATGATGTACACGATGTGCATAGTTCCAATCGTGATTCGTGAATACATTGGAAACCTGCTTAAGCATATACATGCCTACCTAAACGCAGATATATGTACCTGACTACATGCATGCCTACCTAAATATATACATCTCTAACTAAATATATACTATACTCCATGATGTTAACAGGATTTGGTGGAAGTTGTAAGCTTCCGAACACAAAAAGTCCAGTATCATTTCGGTCCTGGATGCATTGCCAGAAAAAAACAGCTTTGGACCAGCACCATACATCGAAGAAATCCTGTGTGCTTCTACAGAAGTCAGACCAGTGCAGGTTGCATCTCATTGGACCAGACGAGGCACGGTTCACCGCCATATTTAGTCGTCTTCGCCTCGAGCATGTGAGCTCTGCGGTACAGCCTACCATCCACACCATCGAATGGGCAGGCGACCTCGTGCCGAATGAAACAAGTTCGAAAGCGGAATAGAGTCGATCGGAATATGGTTGCAAGTGGAATCGCGTCGAATGGAATAAGGTGGACAAGTAGCTAGAGATAGGAGGATCTGGACCAGTGCTCTCAAATTTATTTTGTGTTCGGTATGCGATGTTAGAAAATAGACCAGGGTTCAGGAAAAATGTAATATGCTGTTACTTAGAAATATATTTTCGTGCACATGAAATGTTGAATCCAAATTACTCGCGTAGCATTTGGTTGAAGAAAGTAACTGTTTGATGTATCAATAAAAACAAATATAGGCAAGCAATTTTTGGATGCAAAATCTACAGTTAAGATAATTGGATGCATCTGGCATGATTTTATCCTCTAACATGCACTGGGGAGATTACCCAATTGCATGCATACATTTTGCAAAGAATCCGGTTTTTGGACACAGCGAGACATCGTAGCGTAATTCCCAGCCATGTCTGAAAGTTCACCGAAAGGAAACATTTTATTGAACATTTTATTGAACACTAGCTTCGTATTTGCTCCGCGCTCCCCCACCCCCCAGGAAGTGCAAACACAGTGTGGCTATGGCCCGGCAAACACAAAGCTGTTCAATAACAGAAATGCATTGATATAGCTCCTGCCAGCAAGTAAAAGTTTTGGTCACCAAAAAATCATGCTCACGAATATTATACTTCAACTCTTGAATGTACAATTCTGCCTTCCGGATTTGCCCTACCCAACCTGATTCTTACATTTCGCAAATTTCGCCAATAGGCATCCATGAAACCATACAACAACCGTCCTTAATCAAGAACATAAAAGATGACAGGAACAGCACCTGTTATACATGACTGCGCTGCGCGACATTATTGACAGCTCCAGCAGCCTCATCGTGAGGAGAAAAACATCATTTTTTATCGCGTTCTTTCAATTGAACGTTATCGATCTGATCTTAAAATGAACAGCAATCTTGACCAAAATATTTTGACATGATACGTTCTGGTGATGTTGCCAAATAAACATGTGAATGGTGCATGTTTGATCTTCAGGTGTTGTCTACGAAAGCCAGCCAGAAATGACATAACACAAATGTATTTAAACACGACAATTAAGCACATCTTGACCCGTGCAAGAAATGCTTGACAATTGTGCTTAGAATACGACTCTACATCAGCTATATAATTTATCATGAGTAGTCCATGCACTGTTTAATACAACGGAGAATGGCTCTTAAGTGCTCCTGGGTTTTAGACATTGCCTGAGACGAAATGTACGACCCTCAATATACCAAGAGGTGCTGAGTTTGCATCAAAAGTAACGTTAGGGATTATGCTATATTACTCAACGTTACTTTTGATGTAAACTTAGCACCTCCTGGTATATTGAGGGTCGTACATTTCTTCTCACGCATAGTCCATGCACAACAGTATTGAGAAAAGGGGTCCCTTTGTCCCTACCTGGAACATATGTCTTTCAGAAAGCATTTACGGCGCTGTCAAGTCATGAAAACAGGCTTCAGATCTGTGCTTGGATCCGCCCTTGGATCCGCCCTTAAACATGCCTTCGTCAAGCAACAGCCATGGGTTTAAGTCCCTCAACGAAACAGGGTGCGTTGCCTATCCATGGGCGGGTACAGGAGGGGGCAGTAGGGGCATATGCATTCCCACTCCCATGGAATGGTGGCTCCCCTCTGGTCACGTAAAGCGCCCCTTCAGGAAGGCTCGAGTGCACTCGCCCCCTTCCCCTCAACGATTTTCCCCCGCCGAAGATGCCCCTCCGGATAGGAAATGTGGTCTGCCCAAGAAGATCGCTGGATCCGCCCCTGCCCATGAACATCGCTGGATCCGCCCTTGCCCATGAAAACAGTTGGATCCGCCCTTGCTCATGAAGACCGCTGGATCCGCCTCTGCACCTATCCAACCACTCTCTCTATTTCACACAGCCACGGCTATATGAACTCTGGATGGAAGGGAACCCAGCTTACTCATAAAGCCGGTAATAAAACGGGTAGCAATAGTAACACATTGTCGATACGTTGCTTTCCAGCAAGTCGTGCCGCCGGATAAATTATTCATGGTTCTGAAGTGGCCGGGATACATCCCGGTTCTGGCTAGTAAATCAGAAGGGCTTATTGGGCGCATCCTGCAGTTACTGGACGAGAGTCTCGCGATTAGAAAGGCTGATGAACGCCGAAGGAGAAATTCCAAGCTATGCAACATTGCCATGCATCAATACAGAATAACTTGTTATGTTCGGAAGTGCCAATATTTTTCTGTAGATAGCAGAATTGCATTCACTACCTTGATTCCTTTAGGCATCGTGCTCTGAAAACCACCAGCGATATGTGAAATAAAACTGAAGACCGACCTGTCCAAAAAGAAGAAGTAGAACTCATTCCACTTGGTGTAGGCTGAGGCGGATACATTTATCGTTCTGCTTAGCACATTTGTGGAATATTTTGTGAAATAATTACTTGCAATATGATGGATTGAATGTAAGTTGTTTTTCGGTTCCTTTGCTCTTTACTGACATCTGCTGATGTATAATTTAACTTCAACATCTGCATCGTTTTGCTGCGTGAAATAACACGAATTTAATATGGAATAACATGAAATTGTATTCCACTTCAATTCATAGTATTATCTACACCATTGGGGTATTCATTCTTCTGTAAGTTAGCTCCGTATCTAAGTGCCAGCTAGCCGTCAAAGGCGATTCCCTCCTGTTTTTATTTTTCACACCACACAGCTAGCTTCTGTTTCACTTTATTTTGTATAAATGTAAGTCGCCCAAAAATTATGGAATGTGTTTATTTACCAAGTCAGCTGGCTAATATGAGTGATTGGGCATCACATGGTTGTGGCGCAGAGGTTTGTGTTGTGATCAATAGTAGTCTTCGGCACGAGAACAGCTCCCAGGCTGGTTTGAGACGTGAACTAGAAGAATTATGACGATAATTCTTCTAGTTCACGTTCATGAAATATCTATCTAAATAGCTAGATAGATATTTCATATGTATCTAGCTTGGAATTCTGAGGGACGCTTCTGAATGCATTTCCATCAATATTTACAGTGGATATCATCAATACTGATACATTTTGGCGCTTGAATACATGTCCAGAAGCTTGGTATATTGATACCGAAATGATATCGGATGTTATGTGAGAAAAAGCTGAGTCAGTTTTGAATTTGCACCAAACTATGAGAAATTGAGAACACTGAGGTGGACTGAAGTCGAAGAGAGCAATGTGGGAGGCGGAATAGTGTCGAATGGAATCAGGTCGAAAGTAAAACATGGCTAAATGGAACAACGCCGAAAATTGGAGGGACTTTGACCAGCATCGAAAGGAATAACAGCGAACAAGGGACTTTAATAAGCATCGAAAGGAACACAAAATTCGGGGCATCAAAACGGACGAAAGAATCCAGGGAGAATGCACTGAGATTGCTTGGGGCAATAAATAGGAATCCATCATACAGAAGTGAGGAAGCCATCTGGAAGCTTTACTGTGCATATGTCAGGCCACATTTGGAATACTGTGTCCAAGCTTGATCTCCTAGTTATGAAAAAGACTGTTGGCTTTTAGAGACAGTACGAAAGAGGGCTACACAAATGTTTTATGGTATAAGCAACATGGCATATGAGGAAAGATTGAAGAAATTGAGTTTGTTTTCACTTAGATATAGAAGGCAGAGAGGAGATCTCATCGAGGTCTTTAATTTGTTCTTGGTCAGGAAAATGAATATATCAGGTGAATGTTTGAATAAACAGAAAGGATGCAATTAGAGGACATCAATTGAAAATTAAAGTTAACCACAACACGACAAGGTTAAAACAGTCTTTCTTCACCAACAGGGTAATAAAACACTGAAACCAGCTGCCAGAAACCATTGTCAATTGCAGCACACTGAACATCCAAGAAGGGCCCTTGTGGCTCATAGATGCACTGAGCTTTTTATGTCTTTATGTCTTGATTAGGTCGAATAGTACCTACGGTAAGAGGGGCTGGACTAGTATCGAATGGAAGAATATTGAAACCGGAATAGGGTCAAATGGAAGAAGGTTAAAATTGGAATAGAGTTGTCTAGAATAATGCCGACAATAGGAGGACCTGGAGCAGCATTAAATGAAAAACCCAAAACATAACGCAGAGAAATCGCCCATTCGACAGTAATCATTTCCCACTCTATTTATTCTATTCGACACTATTCGGGTTTTGAACTTATTCCATTCGACACTAGACACGGATACCCATCCCATCTAATCCCGGTGATCAATACAGTCCGTGGCCGTTTACACTCAACGGGACGAAGTCTGCCCAGTAACCATGTGAGGCACATACTAACAGTCATGGCAGATGGAACGTCTGAAGTTAGGGAGGCATCGGGAAGTTTGAGGTCGATTCTACGGTTTACATCGCAGGATAAATGATGAATTTCCGGATTCAAGTGAAAACCATGCCCCGGTGCCTCTTTCTATGCTTGCGGTATGTGTGGTAGAAGGCAGCCAATCCCTGACATTAGCTGTGTTAGCTGTGCCCATATAAGAGAAGCTCGTGGGATATTCAAAGATGTAGTTTTGCTATTGTTAAGCAATTTCCAATGTCGCCCAATGGGTACTATACAGTACGAAGATATGCAGACGGTAGGATAGCAAAGCCGAACGTTGCAAAGTAAAAGTAAGTAAGAGTAACGCGGTGCAAAATGTAACGTAAAAGGTAACCATGATGTGCGCAGACGTTTCGGGAATCTTGATAGTAGCCATGAGTGCAACCTATGAAGTTTTTTATGCGTGTGTGTGTGGGGGGGGGAGGGGGACCTGTCCCCAAATTTATAAAAAGTGGCAATTTGTCCCTCTTGATTTCTTCCTGTTCTCCCAAGCCTCAGCTAGTCAAATACCTGTGTATGATTGCCGCAAAAAATAGAATGAATATTTTTTACAGTGGAAAAATATATATATATATATATATATATATATATATATATATATATATATATATATAGATATATATATATTAGGGTGGTCCAAACATACATGGCAATTTTAAAAGTTTCAAGGAAGTGCACTTCACAAGGTCATTTTTATTCCACTATATGTGCCTGTATTGTGTGCCAAATTTTGCGCGAATTCATGCATATTTAAATGTCGCGCAAAATCTCATCTTTGGTTTCTGTCTTTCGTAGATGGCCTCCTAAGCACGGAATACGCGAAGTGGACCAGAATGGTGGTTATTATGGAGTCCCCTTGAGTTTTCTCAACTGCACGGCTTCCAACGGGAGGTGACGTACTTCGCATGCCACAATTATTTCACCTGAAGCAGAAATTGCCTTTCCCGGAAAGCTTCAAGAAGACCTGTGAAGCTTGCTGTGCCATTTTGACGAGGGCAAGGATCCCTGCCCAGCGGTTGTATTCCTGTGTGAGGAAGTTGGAGAAGTTGATGCGGGAATACCAGAACCTCAAGAAGAGCCGAAAGCGAGGTGACACACCGGCGATGATTTTCCACGCATCACTCGGCGACCTCTTCGACATCGGAGCCAGTGATGCTCTGGCGCAGATGACTGTTGAAGAGGATCGTGTGTTTTACCAAATGCAACGTGAGAACGTCACCTCCTGCAGTATATCCGGCCCTGATCTCGTGACAGCGGGGAGGGAGAGTCGGAAGCGACCTCGGGAAGAACAATAGAAGGCGAGAAGGTCGAAGGCAAAGGCTGAGACAGCTTCATCCTCGGTGAGGGTCGCTCAGCTGTCTTCCACGTCCTCCTCCAATCTCGAGTCCGAGGACGACGAAGGCTTCACTTCTACTCCCAGTTGCTCGACAGCGTCTGCAGCTCCTCCCAAACGACCGAAGAACATTTTCGCCTCCCCTGCTGTCGCATCAGTCCTCGATCGAGTCAACCTTCCGGACCGTGGAGCTGTGTTCGTAGCAGGAACCGTGGCACGGGCCCTTGGCCATGATCTCTCAGATCTGACCCTCTCCAGAAGCTCAGTCCGGTGATCTAGGCGGCAGGCATGACTTTAAGCGGACACTCAAGATAGAGAAGACTTCACCCCAAAGATCCACTTCCCCTACACTGGGATGCCAAGCTTCTCCCAGACTACACTGGGGATGGGGGTACGGTGAACCGTGTGGCCGTGCTCGTTACTGGCCCGGGCGATTTCGAGAAATTATTGGCTGTGCCGAAGACGGAAAGGGGAACGGGGAGGCACAAGCAGGGGCATGCATGGCGACTCATGACGGTTGGTCACTCCGTCCTCATATTCAAGGCCTGGTCTTCGATACGACTACCTCCAACACGGGTCTCCACCGTGGAGCTTGTACGCTAACTGAAGGACTTGGGAGGGAACTAGTGTGGATAGCTTGTCGTCATCATGTCTTAGAGATCGTCCTCTCCAGTCTCCAAGGTAGTCTTCGGGCCAACGGGAGGACTTGAAACTGGACTCTTCAAGAGGTTCCATATGTTATGGCCCAAAGGCAACCAAGAGATGTACGTTGGTGCCCCAGCTGAGATGTTTCGCGACCACAGATTGGAAGAGCAGCGCGTTAACATGGTTTCCTACATCAAGCAGGCTATGAAGGAACAACAAGTGCGAGCAGACTACGCCGAGTTCCTCAGCCTGAGCCTCCTCTTCTTGGGTGGAAGGGGTGATCAGCGGCCCAAGTTTCGGCCCCCAGGCCCGACGCATCACGTGCGGTGAATGCAGAAGGGATTGTACATCTTGAAGATCTTTCTCTTTCGGGACCAGTTCCGTCTCGCTGCCAAGGAAATGCGAGCCATCAGATCACTCTCGCTTTTCGTCGCCCTGATCTATGTCCGGTTGTGGAACGAGGCTCTTCGTGGCATAGAAGCCCCCCGCAACGATTTATAATTCCTCCAAACCTTTCGAGCATACCCAGACAAAGAGGTCGCAGATGCTGCCATCACCGCCTTTGCACGCCATCTCTGGTATCTGGTAGAGCACCTGGTTGGACTGGCGTTCTTCGACAAGAAGGTGGACGTGGTGACGAAGGGCAAGATGGTGATCACCCTTGAGCGCGAGAAGAAGTCAGGGTGCCCCCGTCGTTTGCAAGAAGTCCCAGAGATCGGAGTTGGGCTGGAAGAGTTCGTGACCAAGAGGACGCTGAATGTGTTTAACGTCATTGCTGAGCAGGGAAAGGAGAATGCAAAATCGTCCTTCTTGAAGGAAGACCCGGGAAGTGGGAGACGAACACAACGTTCCTGGAGATGAAGAAGTCTGTGGGTTCTTTGAATGTCGTTAACGATGCAGCAGAAAGAGCCGTTTATCTCATCCACACCTTCAACACATTGCTTACCAAGGACGAAGAACAGAAACAATACCTATTCCGCCTCGTGGCTAATCACCGTCGCCGCCACCCTGCTCCGACCAAGGGGAGACTGATGAAAGAGGGTGGTTGCTGAATTGTAGAGGGACATGTTGAAGTTCCACCTCATTTCGTTCATTCAAGTTGGCAAGATGAAAAATTATTATTAATTACGGTTATTTTGTTTTCATAGAAAATTGGAGCTATGCTATGCGAAAGAAGAACACCAATTAACATCCCTTCAGTTTCTCTTCTGTCGGAAGGACACCTTTTTGCGCGACCCCTAAAATTAAACGAAATTTCCTGAACATTGATCTGAATGTTATTTATGAAAAGTGTAACAGAATAAAACTTGTGGAGGTAGCAATTTTTCAACTTTCCTTTTTTGGACCAGGCTAATATATATATATATAAAGTATCACCAAAAATACCCGAAGGGGATTCAGCCAATCAACGGGCTTCACAGAGAGTCAGTCGTCACAAAATCTCCCATAGTGGTAAATCAGCAAGCGTTCGGAATTTCTGCTTCCAGACCATTCTTGAACATGAACCTTGACCATCTTGTGTTTTCATTTTGTGGAGGATCCTGTTTTGCAAGGCACCATAATTGCATCATTGCAAGGCCTTGTATTGTCATCCCCTGCGCATACATCGATGACTGAACAAACGACTTTGGGTGTCCTTGGGTACCTTCAAGGCCATGGAGTGGCTCAGACGTGCTGTTTTATGTACATTTATTGTGGCAAGTGTCCACTCATGTTGGCCTTGCTCTCAATAATTTTAGTCTTTAACATGGTAACCGATGGAGTGTGCTCCTGAATCCATTTGGGTCCGTCCATTGCCTTCATGTAACGAGCTTTCCATCCCCACACCAATAATTTTCAGAAATTAATACCCGTGGAGAGGCGTTTTCAGCAAATAGTCAAGATAGCTTCGTATTTTTATTCGCATCCAGGGACGGGTTTATGTTTGTTCGAATCAATTACCACGAATGCTTCTGTCTGTACTGAACACGCTAGAAGCAAATACTGTATCACATGAACACCTTTGCGGCCAAGATCTAACGCAAGCCAGTTTCTTCGATCGCCCAGCATTCTATTTTTTTCCGTTTTCACCAAAACCTCAAATCCGGCATCAAGCGACAGCCCGTGGTGAACCCTCAAGGTTTCACACCGGAACATTTCAAACCGGAACATCCTAAGGCCACACTTCAAAGTCAAAACGTAGATTGCGTTCTTTGAAGCCGTGGCGACGAAACCCGAGATCATCATCTCGGGTTTCGTCGCCACGGCTTCAATTTGCACCAAGTGGGTGTAATTCGACGTAACTAGCTGAGTGGTATTACAAAGATAAAAATCAAACCAACATCAAAGGTCAAAGGTCAAGCCGATTTCTTTGGTCAACTCACGTTTGTTTAGCCAAAATCTACTCACATCTGGTGTCAAGCAATACTTGAAGCCTGTGGTGCATTTCAAGTAACATTTCAAACCTGGACATGCCAATGTCAAGCCTCAAGTTTAAAGGTAGTCTTGACTGTTTTCAAAGTCCTCGCGCTTGGTCGCTATGACTTCAATTTCCATGAAGTCGGTGCCATTTCGCGTGCCTTGTCGTACGGTACAAGGAAGTTGAGAAATCAAAATATTTTCTGAAGTATCGAAGCTCCGATATGTCCGCAATGATTGAGTGTAATAGAGTGTGCAATTATTGAGTGTAGTATTACATATTGCAATAGGGGAAGCAAAGCTCTTTTCGTTTGCAGCTTGTGTGACAGAAGGCACTTATATCCTATCACTGGCTCCTCAAAAAAATCGTCATGACCTGTTCGGACGACAATCTCATTGCTGGCTTTTAATTTGCACCGATACATTGCTGTTCCGGACGTGCAAAATATATAAACGATTTCTTAAGTCATCCGCTTTCTTCTTAATGGTTCAGCAAAAGTTGTCAAAATTGCACGATTTAATAACCAGTCGAAGCTCAAAACTACGAGAGGACATGTAATCAGGGGTGGATCCAGGAATTATTATTGGGGGGGGGGGGATGGACTTGTCTGGGAGGGGGCGTCAATTCTTTGGAGGGGCGCTATTGTAAAAGTAGTTGGAGAGGCGCTCCTGGCTGAAAGAAAATCAGGTGGGCGAGATGTGCACTCGGGCCTTCAGGAGAGGTGCTTTTCCCCAAGGGGGCCTTTTTCACGTGACGTGACATAGGTAGTCCGGCTCGACGCACACACCGCACACGACAGGCACCGCCAACAGAACGCCACCCGGGCGGCGGCCGGTGGGACGACGGGCGGCGGCCGGTGGGACGACGGGCGGCGGCCGGTGGGATGACGGGCGGCGGCCGGTGGGACGACGGGCGGCGGCCGGTGGGATGACGGGCGGCGGCCGGTGGGACGACGGGCGGCGGCCGGTGGGACGACGGGCGGCGGCCGGTGGGACGACGGGCGGCGGCCGGTGGGACGACGGGCGGCGGCCGGTGGGACGACGGGCGGCGGCCGGTGGGATGACGGGCGGCGGCCGGTGGGATGACGGGCGGCGGCCGGTGGGAGGACGGGCGGCGGCCGGTGGGACGACGGGCGGCGGCCGGTGGGATGACGGGCGGCGGCCGGTGGGACGACGGGCGGCGGCCGGTGGGACGGCGGGCGGCGGCCGGTGGGATGACGGGCGGCGGCCGGTGGACGACAGGCGGCGGCCGGTGGAGACAGGCGGCGGCCGGTGGGAGACGGCGGCGGCCGGTGGGAGACGGGCGGCGGCCGGTGGCGGCCTGGATGACGGGCGGCGGCCGGTGGGATGACGGGCGGCGGCCGGTGGGACGACGGGCGGCGGCCGGTGGGACGACGGGCGGCGGCCGGTGGGATGACGGGCGGCGGCCGGTGGGACGACGGGCGGCGGCCGGTGGGACGACGGGCGGCGGCCGTGGGATGACGGCTCAGCGGTGGGCGGCGTGGCGCCGCTGGATGGCCGCAGGCCGCTGCGGCGCGGCCGTTGACGCTCCTGGGCACCCTGACAGACCACTGGATCGGCCGCGGCGGTCCGAGATCACCGGCACGCCGACCGAACGGCACCGGCTTCCACAGCTATGCGGCGCCGAACGCGACATGTCGGCACATGGACGCGAGCGCCACTGCCGACGATCGGCCACTCACAGATGGAGCCATTGACGCACAGCCTCCTGCCGCGGCACACCGCCCCCGGCTGCAGCATGCTGCCGACTGGGCAGCCGGCACACCTCCGGCTACCCAGCTCCGGCGGCCGCCTGGACAGATTCCAAACGCCCCGGGGCGTACCGGCGCCGCCGGTCGCGCGCCTCGAGAACCACCGGGTCTGGAGGCGCAGGAAGGAGTCGAGGCGTGGCTGGTGCGTGAGACCGGCGGCTTTGGGACGGCTTTCCGGCGGAAGGCCGGCAAGAACGGAAGGGCTCGCGTGCGGGAACCTGCCGGGCAAATGGTCCCGTCCCGAATAAAATCCGGCCGGTCTGCAGGCCGGCTGTTTCTGCCAGAATGTACGGCGCGGCGACGTGAATGGCGTGACGTCAGCGGGGAGCTGTGCATCTCCTCGGCGCCGACTCTGACTCGGACTGAGATCACTGAGATGGCATGGAGATGAGATCACACCTCCATCGGCCAAAACCACCCCGCAGGCTCGCAGTGGACGGTTTGTAGGCACGTGGCGCTATGTTGCATGTTGTGGCTGCAGTTGCTTGTTTACTTTTGTCGCCGATCATGAATTGCAACCACTCAATACACGCCAGCCAGTCGATTCAGTTCAGGGCATTCAAAGACCAAGTTGCCCAACAGACAGCCTTAGAAGTGATACGGCAAGTATATCAGCCACCTCACTCCTTCCAAGATTGAAGAGAATAACTCGTTCTTTTGAAGCCGATCGTTCTTTTGCGCTCAATATTGGTCCTTGTCCTACGAGCTCCAAAATCGTGTCATTATTGCACTAATTTGCATTATTTTCAGGCCCGGATGGTATTCAGGATCCATGATGTTTCATTGTACGCCTGTAAGTGAGCTGTTTCTTTGATGCTACACTGAAAGCTTCTCTACTTGTCTCCCATATCGCAAATTGTCTAATCTGGGGTCGTACTCAAGCATGACGGTATGCTCAACTGACCACATATGTTGCTTGGGCATAACTGGGTGTGAATGGAGGGGCAAAACAGGGTGACCCGTTTTTGCCGTACTTTACACTGAGCAGCTGTAATAACTGTTACTTTTCACCACACTCGATTCCTGGCACTTATGCCATGACAACCTAGCCAACAGATGTTGTGTTCATTTATCAGCCTCATCTTTTGCCTGCACTTCTGCCTGTACTTTTGCATACACTTGTGCCAAGCATATTGCCACTTGCTTCGACGTAATCACGGGTTTTGTCTTCGCTTGCTACCCTTCACGGGACGAAAGATGAACTCCAGGACATTGATCTGCAAAAACTTTCATTATTTAAATGCTCAATGTCGATCAATGCTTCAAATGCAGTAGCCTTTCCTATATTTGGCTACACCGCACTTTCACGAGCTAGATTTATGTTGGGATTTCCTATGGCAAACTGTTCAAGAATCATGGAAGCCAGCACAGGAATGCCTCACATTTCCTTTGCAGATAAGCCACCACAAGATATGAGTAAAGTAGCCCCAGGAGCACCTCAGAAAGGTAGCTAAATAGTGACACCAGGAATCTCCTGGGTCAGGCACTGAAATTTATGTTTGGTTTTGCGGCGTACCCAAGATTTCTTGCTTGATCTTGTGTAAATGTTTCTTTTCTTTGAGGGGGATGAGGGGAGCATACGGGAAGAATAATAGGTTCATGGAATGCAGCATATACTTACACACACTTGCATGCACATGTACACATACTCGTATGCACACACACGCACACAACATACAAGCACACACACACACACACACACACACACACACACACACACACACACACACACACACACACACACACACACACACACACACACTATATATATATATATATATATATATATATATATATATATATATACATATATACATATACATAACTTACCTATAGTACACAAATAACGAACAGTCTTCAATTGCTTGCTACGGCACATGTGCTTATAGCTACCGCACATTCCCTCGTCCTCTGTCCCATTTTACCCAGTGGGTGGGGAAAGATAGGGGAAAAATTTACATTAACTGAACTTAGGCAGAATTATGACGGTGGCTAAATTTCGTGCAAGTTGGGACAAAAATTATAAATTTCAGCTTGAAGGCAACACAAATTATCAATAGGTTCAAACATTTGTGTGTGAGCGGCCACCGGACATTTAGTTTCCCGTATTGCCCTCTTCCCCTATGCATAACAGTGCTAAGTAACAAGTATGTTCCGGCAACATCTGGTCGGCACAATACACTAAATTCGTATCAACATGGCAGCCTACATCGCCAAGATCTCGAGCTGAGTATTTGGCAATCCCACCACCCGCAAAAATAGATGCAGTGGTGCAGCCATCATTTTTCTAAGAGGGCCGACCCCCAACAAAAAGTTAATGGAGACAGGTTTCGGTGCGCTTCGCAACCTAAATATCTAGCCAAAAACTTCTTGCCAGATGCCGTGAAAATGTTTTTTTAAGAGGAAGGGGAGGTCATGGCTGTATGTCTGTGTGGGCGGGTAGGTTGGAAGACCTATCCCAAGCGTTTAACGAAAAGTAAGAGTACCGCGAATAGCGCTGTCGGCTGCTTTTCATGGACATTCTTGCTTATCCGCGGAGTGCTTCTGACTGCCGACTCGCAATAATGCTGTCGTTTGCCGCTCATTCCTCGTCACATTTCGTCAGCTCACGACATCGACCCACCGTCGGAAGATCTGCAGAGCCAGCTGAGGGGGCGGGCCGTCGCACGGCCGCCGCACCGGCGGCAGCAGTTTCAAACACACCTGATGCCCACGTCAGGCACACATTTCGGACGCGGCCGCGCGTGTTTGTGGTGTGCATAAACACCACGGAGAGCAAATAAACTGCCCCAGGGGGCCACCCGGTAATTGAGGGAGGAGAGTGCAGACCGCTGGTGGATTTGGCACCACTGCATCATCAGTTGGATGTTCGAGCGCGTCACGAGGCTCCCTTTGCGGCCAGTTACGGCGCGGTGGTCCTGTTTGATGTCCTGTTGTAACCTGGACAGTGGAGGGGAAAAACGACACCAGCGGTCGGTCTGTTCGTGCTGTTTTGTTTTCTATAACGGCAAGGACAATGCGTATATGTTGTGAGCGACTGTAACGCGTCTTTACGCACGCATGTCAGACAGCCGAAGCCTCCAACCAAGCGATGCCGGATTACTATGATGTTCATGACGTTCATGGTCATGGTTTCGGCTGAGTTTGGCACACCTTCACCGCCCTCTTGGTACTTTCCCTGTCCTTAAGAACAGTATTTACAGTGTTGAAAAATGGTGCGTAGTGTTCACGCAAGTACAGTGCTCAAGCATTGATAATAATTGACGGAACTTACCGCCTATTGAATGCTTGTTCGTTACATTTCCGATCAAATTTTTGATGTCTTGTTGAAAGTGATTCATGACCCTTGAATCTGTAGTGCGCTTAGCCTCTGCAAGTATAGCATGAAACTGTCGGAGCATTACATATCCAGTTTAAGTACATGTTAGATCATATTCCTAAAAGAGCTATTTTTTTTCGCACAAATTGTGAGGTTCTGCGGTATACCTTTTTTATTTCGAGCACCTAATAAAAGCTATTCCTAAGAAATGTGCAAGTATCATACTTCGTTTCATTCTGCAACAGCATCCCCTTTTTCGCCATCATCGAGTTAACCCGTCCCGTCTCGGGGGGAGGGGTCTTCAACCGCCCCGCAGGTTTTTCGGGGATAGTGGACGAACGGCGCGAGGTAGCGCGCCAAAATTTAGCATGCCTTTTTCCCACATCAGTTTGGCATGCTGTTTCAAAATGTTGAAGTCAGTTAATCTAGGGTCAACTAGTTAGTCAAGGTCAAGTGAGGTCACCTAAAAAAAAGTTCAACCAGTCGTCACGCTTTAACGGGTACAGATGTTTTAATGAAACTTCCAACGTTTGCTTATCATTGGGGATGCAACAAAACGTACGAGTGGAATTTTTCATTTTTTTTCTTTCGGTTTTGACTACACTAAATTTTTCCTATTTGCCAAATTGCAGTTCAAATAGAGGATTCTGGCTAAAGTAAGCATTATTTATTAGAGCAAGTTGACTTCCAACAACGTTTCTCGATCTGCTCTACCCATTGGAAAAGGAAAATTAAGGAAAACTTGAAAACTCAAATTTTTCAAATATCAAAAAAATTAATTGGGGGGTGGGGGCAAAAAAATTAAACCCCGGTCGATTTCGGTGTCCTTTTCTCATTCCAATTTTTGTCTTCTCATATATCCCCTAAAATGAATTCCCAAAGCCAAAAACATAATGCAAGTCGTGAAAAGTCGTGAAAATCTAGCACCACTGGTGACGTCACTTTTGGGGGAAGATTGTTTGGGGGTTGACTCGGACCCTACTCGTCGAGCGCTTTCCGATGACACCTCTTTCGTTTTCGTTCGTTTCTTATTTTCGACTTTAGAGTGGGGTTACTAACCCCCCCCCCCCGAGACGGTGTGTGAGGATCTGACTAGAAAGACGGCGCGGGTTAATACAACCTACATCTAGAAACGTGCAATAAATATAACGATGAAGATGCTTATAACTCGTTCATTGATGGAGTGTCAGCTTAATAAAAAAAAACGCTATCACACTCCCTCAAGATTCTGTTGCGGAGTTATACAATGCATAGCTGCACTTTCAAGTTTCACTGCATAGGTAATTAAAATGGATCGCTAAGCATCCACCCGGACGCACGGGACGCTGACACAAATACATTACCAATCCGCGATAAAACTCCCACATTCTGCCCATGCAATGGGCTGAACCTCGGATGGTTGGATGTTCCGGCCAGTATTCTCCAGTCCCATCCCCTATGTCATCAGATATCACTCGGCTCCCACGGTTTCATGTCTGGTAAAAGTGGTGTCATTTGCTTAATCGCAGTCTCTGGGCCCTGGCCCCAACAATCAATCGATATCCCGATACAGAAGAGAGAGAGAGAGAGAGAGAGAGAGAGAGAGAGAGAGAGAGAGAGAGAGAGAGAGAGAGAGAGAGAGAGAGAGAGAGAGAGAGAGAGAGAGAGAGAGAGAGAGAGAGAGAGAGAGAGAGAGAGAGAGAGAGAGAGAGAGAGAGAGAGAGAGAGAGAGAGAGAGAGAGAGAGAGAGAGAGAGAGAGAGAGAGAGAGAGAGAGAGAGAGAGAGAGAGCAAGAGAAAGCGAGAGAAAGAGAGAGATATATATAGAGAGAGCAGAAATAGTGATGACAGCGGAGATAGCTGAGAACCGGGGAGACTCGAGCAACCAGTCCTGAAGTGCCGGCAAAGGTCGGAGGTGGTGACCGCAACTGGAGAAGAAGTGACACGTGCAGGCACCTCTGGTGCGTCGGAAGCTGTCGCCAATAAATGACCTCAGTAGCTATCTATGGTGTCGGAAGCTGTCGCCAATAAGTGACCTCAGCAGCTATCTACGGTGTCGGAAGCTGCCACCACTAAGTGACCTCAGTAGTCAGCTGTGGATTCGGAAGCTGTCGCCAATAAGTGACCCTAACTAATCTATGATGGCAGAAGCCGTTGCCAATAAGTGACCTCAGTAGCTATATATGGTGTCGGAGGCCATCGCCAATAAGTGACCACTGCAGCTATCTACGGTGTCGGAAGCTCGCTGGCCGGGCCAGACAGTTATCGACATATCGCCCGGGGCGGTGGTCCTGACACGGGCACGACGACGGCGATCGATGAATGAACAGCACGGTGAGCAGCGATCAGCTGACCGGCCTCTCCCATCCCGCGCCGCCGCGTGGGACTCTGGTCACGTGGCTACGACTGCCGCTCGAATTGCGGCCTTCAACGACGCTTCGAGCCGCGTAATTGTTGTGCCTGGTGTCTCTCCAATCATCTTAGCTAACCCCAGCAACATATCCTACCAGCTTAACTTAATTAGACTAACCGCACCGGGTAGTTAGACTAACCACACCGGGTACTTAGACTAACCACAAATTGACATTTCCGAAATTCCCGGGAAATTATTTATAGTCCAACGCATATTGAATATGCTAACATCCCTCGTTGATGACATCTGTAATAATTCCGGGCTAATGTGTAGCCAATGTAGGTTTATCATTTTAAAAAGTCAGGATTAGAAGATATAGCGTATCGAAAAAATGGCTTTAATATAATAGTCTACGATGATTTTTTTTTCATGGTTAGAAAATGTCCAATTACTGAAGTGAACGTCCAGGTTTAAAAACCACTGATTGGTATTTATTATCGGACCGTGTTTGCAGCATTTCATTACTAAACAACACCATTATACCGCACAACTAGAAAAGATAAACATTTCCAAAAAATATGGACTTGAACACGACAAAGCCAAAGACACCACTGGTTTGACACTTCGATCCACACGTGCCATGTCTGTAATTCATATTCTGCAACTAAATCCTTCCTTCACCGTTTCCTTGAGCGGCATCTGGAGTTGACGGAGGTTGACATCTTATGTCTGCAACCGAGCGTGGTATCTCTCGGGTTTCTATTTCGCATCGCAAATCACAATTGTATTTTGAGTTTGCATCTGCTTGCATCCATGCTTGTCATCTATGCAGATGGGTAGTCACAGTCATGCTCCCATCCAAGCCATCTCCCAAACCACATTCGGAACAATTGCCCAGACCGTTTCCCAGATTTGATGATCAAAGTCGCACAGATTGTTCCAACACTGTCTGCAAGACCATTACCCACGTCGTTTACCAGACAGTCTCTCGACTGACTGACTGACATTACCAGACTTCGGGATATTTGCCGGACCATTTGGAATCCCACCAGGACACCTCCCCGACATTCCAGAGTCGTTTCCTCGTACGATTTCATTAGATGCCTTTTCACACTTGCCATGAATTTTTGATGGATAGCGTATGGGATCAGGGCCAACGCTTAGCAGAGCTCGTTGCAAATCCACCACCGGATCCGGGAATTTAAATTCGATTGGCAGCGCAGGGCGGTACGCCTTCAGTGTTGAGGAACGTCCCCACCCCCACTGCCGTGCAACACCAATGCTGCGGAACGCCCCCCCCCCCACACACACACTGCCGCGTCCTTGCCAGCTTCAGCTGTAGGGAGCTGGAGCTGGAGCAGCGCTTCCAGCTGGAGACAAATGCTATCGCATGGCCACATGAACCATGCTGTGTCAGGATGGACACAGCAGCAACCGACAGTCCTCTGAGCTATTTGGACCTTATCAGAATCTGAGCAATTTGACGGAACTCCGTCTTCACCACATCAGAGACCATCTCCCAGACCACGTCACACTCAACCTCCCAGACCACGTCACACACGATCTCCCATATCACACACCACCTACCAGACCACATCACACACCATCTCCAAAACCATATCACACACCACATCGCAGACTATATCACAGACCATCTCCCAGACCATATCACAGACCATCTCCCAGACCACATCACACTCCACCTCCCAGACCACGTCACACACGATCTCCCATACCATATCACCCCACCAACCACGACACACACACGATCTCCCAACCATATCACACACCACCTACCAGACCATATCACACACCATCTCCAAAACCATAGCACACACCACATCGCAGACTATATCACAGACCATCTCCCAGACCATATCACAGACTATCACCCAGACCATACCGCAGACCACATCCAAGAAGATGGAAAGATGCATGCACTATATTTTTTCCACCAAGAACATAATGTTTTCGGGGTGTCTGGCGCCCCGCACACCTTTAGTTCAGTGTTTACTTAGTTCGGTATTCTACTATTTTTCACCCTGAGGTGATCATCTGTGAAAAAAACAAGCAGGCGGAAAGAAATGCCCGCATTAATGCTGAATAGTAGACCAACAGCTGGTTTTTTAGGTTGAACGAGCATGCACATGGACTTCAACACCACAATGGAAAAAAAACACCAAGAAGAAATTCAATTGGAAGTCGCACATTTTGCATAAAAATTATACAGTTCGAAAATTGTGAAATTGAAATATAGAGGTTCCAAATTCGTGGTCCAAAGATCAGGCCTGCCCCAGACGGCGTCCGATAAGGTCTGCTGGATGGCTGACCAGAATGTCGACTGCGGCATCGCATCTCTGCTCAGATCTCGTCCGTCTCTGTACTGCACCGAGTGCACACCACAGCACGTCGGATGCCAACTGCCGGCCTCGATACTGTACCGGTATACGGACACAGCGTAACCGCTTACCAGTACAGTACACCACGTGTACAGCCAGCATGCTGGTGAACTTGCCGTCGGGATCGGGAGGAAACTGCACTACCTACATGCATGCAGGCAAGCACAGCATGTATTTATGTAAGCAGGGATGGCATGCAGGGCAGCAGACATGGATGATGTGCCAGCCGGTTGTACACCCGTTCAGTGCCGTTCGACATGCTGCACGGCACACCGCGTCAGCCGGCCGAGCACCCGCTGAACACCGCTCGACATGCTGCACGGCACACCGCGTCAGCCTGCCGAGCATCCGCTGAACACCGCTCGACATGCTGCACGGCACACCGCGTCAGCCGGCCGGGCACCCGCTGAACACCGCTCGACATGCTGCACGGCACACCGCGTCAGCCGGTTGTACACCCGCTGAACACCGCTCGACATGCTGTACGGCACACCGCGTCAGCCGGCCGTGCACCCGCTGAACACCGCTCGACATGCTGCACGGCACACCGCGTCAGCCGGCCGTGCACCCGCTGAACACCGCTCGACATGCTGCACGGCACACCGCGTCAGCCGGCCCAGCACCCGCGAACACCGCTCGACATGCTGCACGGCACACCGCGTCAGCCGGCCCAGCACCCGCTGAACACCGCTCGACATGCTGCACGGCACACCGCGTCACCGGCCCAGCACCCCGAACACCGCTCGACATGCTGCACGGCACACCGCGTCAGCCGGCCCAGCACCGCAACACCGCTCGACATGCTGCCGGCACACCGCGTCAGCCGGCCCAGCACCCGCTAACACCGCCGACATGCTGCACGGCACACCGCGTCAGCCGGCCCAGCACCCGCTGAACACCGCTCGACATGCTGCACGGCACACCGCGTCAGCCGGCCCAGCACCCGCAACACCGCCAACATGCTGCACGGCACACCGCGTCGCCGGCCCAGCACCCGCTAACACCGCTCGACAGCTGCACGGCACACCGCGTCAGCCGGCCCAGCACCCGCTGAACACCGCTCGACATGCTGCACGGCACACCGCGTCAGCCGGCCGTGTACCCGCTGAACACCGCTCGACATGCTGCACGGCACACCGCGTCAGCCTGCCGAGCACCCGCTGAACACCGCTCGACATGCTGCACGGCACACCGCGTCAGCCGGCCGTGCACCCGCTGAACACCGCTCGACATGCTGCACGGCACACCACGTCAGCCTGCCGAGCACCCGCTGAACACCGCTCGACATGCCCGCCCGACATGCTGTACCGGCGCTAAACACATATCGATGGGAAGCAACAGCAGTGGACCGCTCTCTCGCTCGAGGGGCCAGCTGACTGGTCCGCTGGCGACGGGGCGACACCTGGGGGTGCGGGACGACAGGCACTCCTGGATTCACGTCGGGCCTCACATTATTATCACAGCTCTTCGTCCCCAGGTCACAGGTCAACTGGAACTGGGCTGATCAAGGCCAGACCCCAAAGTGAGGTCTTCATTCGAAGGTTGCAGCCGTGATGATGCTGTAGATCGGCGCGAATGCAGTCGATTGTCGAAGCTAGGCTATTGACCTAGCTAGACTATTGACCTAGCTAGACTATTGACCTAGCTAGGCTATTGACCTAGCTAGGCTATTGACCTAGCTAGGCTATTGACATAGCTAGGCAATAGGATGGGCTGACCGAATTTTGCTGGCAGATATGTGGCGCTTTCGGGTAGGATTCAGTGATTCCGAGACCTCTTGTTATGGGAGTGAAAGCTTGTGACGAAGAGCACACTAATGGGCGCCCGACCAGTAATGATTCGCTGAATTAAAAATTTATACGGTCCACAAATGCGATATGAGAACGTTTTTCAAGTTACGTGATACATACGTGAAAGCTTACTCTCATGATCTGAGTATGCACCTGAGTATTTGGATGTTCGTTAGTTATTTGCGGATACAGCATGGACGTGTCTCGTTTACATCTCTGCACTGGAACAATATCGGATAGCAGCATATACTCCACCAACACACATTTCTGCACGGAGACAGCATCGGATAGCAGCATACATACAGTCAACACACATCTGTGCAACGACACATCGGATAGCAGCATACATTCTCTCAACGCACGTTTCGGTGCAGAATCACTGAGTTGCATCTGGTGAATCGAAAAATGTTGGTGCAGGCGTAGGGTGCAGATGTAGGGCGCAGGTGTAGGGCGCAGGTGTAGGGCGCAGGTGTAGGGTGCAGGTGTAGGGTGCATATGTAGGGTGCAGGTGTAGGGTACATGTGTAGGGTGCAGGTGTAGGGTGCAGATGTAGGGTGCAGGTGTAGGGTGCAGGTGTAGGGTGCAGGTGTACGGTGCAGATGTAGGGTGCAGGTGTAGGGTGCAGGTGTAGGGTGCAGGTGTAGGGTGCAGGTGTAGGGTGCAGGTGTAAGGTGCAGATGTAGGGTGCAGGTGTAGGGTCAGGTGTGGGTGCAGGTGTGGGTGCAGGTGTAGGGTGCAGGTGTATGGGTGCAGGTGTAGGGTGCAGGTGTAGGGTGCAGGTGTAGGGTGCAGGTGTAAGGTGCAGATGTAGGGCAGCAGGGTGCAGGTGTAGGGTGCAGGTAGCGGTGTAGGGTGCAGGTGTAGGGTGCAGGTGTAGGGGTGCAGGTGTAGGGTGCAGGTGTAGGGTGCAGGTGTAGGGTGCAGGTGTAGGGTGCAGGTGTAGGGTGCAGGTGTAGGGTGCAGGTGTAGGGTGCAGGTGTAGGGTGCAGGTGTAGGGTGCAGGTGTAGGGTGCAGGTGTAGGGTGCAGGTGTAGGGTGCAGGTGTAGGGTGCAGGTGTAGGGTGCAGGTGTAGGGTGCAGGTGTAGGGTGCAGGTGTAGGGTGCAGGTGATAGGGTGCAGGTGTAGGGTGCAGGTGTAGGGTGCAGGTGTAGGGTGCAGGTGTAGGGTGCAGGTGTAGGGTGCAGGTGTAGGGGCAGGTGTAGGGTGCGAGGTTAGGGTGCAGGTGTAGGGTGCAGGTGTAGGGTGCAGGTGTAGGGGCAGGTGTAGGCAGTGTAGGGCAGGTGTGGGCAGGTGTAGGGTGCAGGTGTAGGGTGCAGGTGTAGGTGCAGGTGTAGGGTGCAGGTGTAGGGCAGGTGTGGGTGCAGGTGTAGGGTGCAGGTGTAGGGTGCAGGTAGGCGAGGCAGGTGAGGGTGCAGGGAGGGGCAGGTGGGTGCAGGTCGGGCGGTAGGTGCAGGTGTAGGGCAGGTGTAGGGCAGGTGTAGGGCAGGTGTAGGGGCAGGTGAGGGCAGGTGTAGGGCCAGGTGTAGGGCGGTGGTGAGGTGGGGGTAGGGGCAGGTGAGGGGCAGGTGAGGCAGATGTAGGGCAGGTGTAGGGCAGGTGTAGGGCAGGTGTCGGGTGCAGGTGTACGGTGCAGGTGTAGGGTACAGGTGTAGGGTGCAGGTGTAGGGTACAGGTGCAGACGCCCTCCGGCGAACTGAAGCTTCCATGTAGGTAAATGTTTTGTTTGAAACTATATGTATCACGTAACTTGAAAAACGTTCTCATATCGCATTTGTGGGCAGTACAAATTTTTAATTCGGAGAATTATTACTGGTCAGGCGCCCATCAGTGAATCCAAGGGTGCGCTCTTCGTCACAATTATTTCCAAGTATTCTGCTATGCGATGTGGCATCTTCCGTTGGCTACAAAGCTGAGGAGCGTTCTGGTAAGCTTCACGTCTCATGAATTATCTGAACTGCTTGTGTCACTTTTTGTTACCTTTCGAACTTAACTTTGAAAATCCTCGCTGTTAATGGCACAAACACACATGCAGATATTTTCCACAACTCATCCCAAGCATGAAATAATATATTAATAATGCACAGCTCATCCCGAATAATAATAATTTATTATATGAGCTACGAACTCTCCGTGCTGATGTGGTCTGCTCACAATGCCCCATGAGTGTCGCCATCTTCCACGAAACAACTCAGAACAGAGCGTGGACAGCTTATTGTCCATAAGGACCAAAAACGACAAATGACGTCAGAGTTCGCAGAATCTGATTGTCAGCTTGCTGAGTACCAGGGATGAAGTCTACTGCCAAGTTAACCAACATCAAGCGCCTGAGGCCCAAGTGTCCGCCACACATATCAGCTCAATCGCATACCTATCTGAACGTCAAGTAGTCATCACACCTACCCGAGGACGAAAGCTACCTACTTCGCGATGCTTAAAGTGCGGAACTTCCAAGCGCTTCCAGACACTTCCTAAGCACTCTGATCGAGACAAAATATCTCAATAACAATGGGGGAATTGGTGGAGACAATCGTGACTGTCATTTTGTAGCCTCGGTAAGAACCATACAGTTTCGTTCATCATACCAGGTGAGAGTTCCTCGATGTCAACTTTCCGTGGCCGACAGACAGACGAGTTTTTTTTCCACCTCTGCCGCCACCGACCGTAAATTGTCACCGTAACTGTGGATACATATCCAATATATGTCACTTACTTTCGAAGCCAAATAGCATCTATTTTCTCTGCCGAGCACATTGACTCCGAGTCCTACCATGGCGCCACATCAAGGATCGACAGCGCTACTTAGCAGCCATAGCTGAGTGCGTTGCATCGTAACCCCAAAGTTCTTCCATAATGCAAGTTTCATCACCCTAGCCGAGCGAAGTTTTGGTAACAGTAATGATGGCCTAGTTTGGATGCTGATTTCTGCGTAGTAGTATCTGGAATGGACCTCGTGATGCAGTAATTGCACGCGGCATCGTGACGAGCGTACCAATTTGTGGCTTCCATGCGCACTTCCAGACAGAGTAACGGCTGGCATATGGAGTGCCATGGGAGTCGACGGGGCCAGTTGCGCTGAAGCTAGACCGGCTTACATCGCACGCACTTCACGTTGTCACTGCACGCATACTTTCCGGTGTTGCCGACTCCAACACGCGCTTGCAAATCAGCTGCGGAAGTAATCAGCGCCGGAGCGCTGAATTAGCTCCAAACAAATCGTGTTTGTCGGTGGCGTTGAATCAGTTCCCAACAAAAATACTGTGTGTGTCGGCAGTGTTGAATGCAGTTGCCACCGCACGATGTTGGTCGGCAGCACCGTGCGGCACGTAGGTCTGCCGCCACATTGCCCGACGGCGACACGCAAGTGGAATACGGTGGACTCTGCTGTGCAAGGACTTCGCTTGAGCTTAGCGACACGAGTGACACAGCCGCGGCGTGAACCCTGGGCGACTCTACGACTCAACGAGACGACTCGAGCAAACCTGTGAGGCGTAGTGCTTAACACTGAATGGCTGTACGACGTGTACATAGAAAAACCTACGAAGCGTGGTGAATGACACTCAATAGTTGGTCGGCGTGCAAATAGACAAGACTATGTGAATAATAGACAAGACTATGTGCAAATAGACAAGACTATGCAAATGAACAAGACTATGTGACATAGTGAATGGCATTGAATGACCGTCCGGCATGCAAATAGACAACCATATGAAGCGTAGTGATTGGCACCGAATGATTGTACGGTGTGCAGACAGACAAACCCATAAAACGCAGTGAATGACATTGAATAGTTGTTCGACGTGCAAACAGGCAAGCCCATGAAGCGTAGTGGATGACCCTAAATGATTGTACGGTGTGCGACTAGACAAAACGCCGTTGCGGCCATTGAGTTTCAATTTGGCGTACGTCAGTAGTTTCAACACCTTCCCGTCACCAACGCTACCTCAAGATTGTCGCAAGAACGTTGCAATGCATGTGCACTGCAGCCACTACTGTCATTGAAACTCAGAGAGGCGAAGTTAGTAAGTGCCAGAAGTAAACTTCTGCAACTGATTGATAACCCAAATAGTAGCCTCATATAGTAGCTCCGTGCAGTGACTTTAAGACATCTCTCGAAGGCAAAGGCAGGCATCAGTAGCTCCACAGGTTAAGTTGAGCGAATGGCATGCCAGAGGCATGAGGTTTGACTCACCGCGGTGCTCACCCTTCCTGCCAGAGTGAGATGCATGCACCGCCATATGCCACAGCTGTTGAGTGCGCGGTAAAGCCACAGCCTCGAAACCACAGACAGCTTTCAGGCTATGTACGTCCGAGGACCGGGGAATTTCAGCCGATGCCAACGTGGGCGTATGAACTGGATACAGCGCCCAAGTTTGAAGAACATAATAAGAAGCCGAATGGCGTCGCGTTGACACACAATGAATTCCACAGAAATGATTTTCACTCCTGTCAAATAATTCTTACGCGCTTTCATCTCAATGCAAAACCTGCATGACATCCTGCAATATTTTCCAGCTCCGAAATAGTTCCCTTCCGAATCTGGCCACCTTCAAGATACCAAGATGCACTCAAAAGAAGCGCATGCTGATTTTGCCAGCAGTCTCCACCTTTCAGTTCAGCCGCGCACTTCTTACGTGGCAGTTTCCAGTAATGCTATTCTGCTTGCGCCTACATTCAGCATCTGGCTCTCGAGCACTACTTTCCATTCAGTTATAAGGCAGGATGCACGTATTCCATATGGATTTAGACTTTCACCAGACTCAGAGCTTTAGTCAAGGTAGTGAGAATGGCTGACACAGCAACTTTGAATAGCAGCTAGAAGTAGGAAGCAACTCTGAAAGCTGCCAGCCCAGTCATGTAGCAGTTCAATAAAGCACTAGCCAAGCCATGGCAAAGCCGCATGTCATTCTGTAGCAATGGTCCTGGGTAAGTCCTACCCGAACGCTGAAATAACCCATATTACAGCATGAATAGAGTACTAGCTTCGCTATATTCAAGTTCTGCTGAAACCCTAGCTCAGCCCTGACACAGCGTTGGCCCCGACCTGATAGAGCACTACCCAAATCACAGCCTCATTCTTAAGCATTGCTCAAGCCTTCTCTGGTTCAGGGCCGCGCAAGCCTCGGGGTGTTGGACATTTCGTGGTCGGTCGCCTTGTGTAAGAACATGAGCTGAGCTCGTGAGGGAGCTCATGAGTTAATGTGACTCAGCTCGGCATGACCTCTGTCTGCGCCCCTGACGTAGCGGCAGAGGAGCGCGTCCAGTCCGGCGTCAAGTGCACATGCGGCAGCTTCGCCAGCGAACACGGGAGACGGTCCTGATCCACGTGCGAACCGGCGCCGGACACAAACCCGACCGGCGGACAACATAGCGCCGACCTGCGAGACGGTGTCACAAGCCCAGGGCTGACGCTGCTGGGGAGGGAGTCGGCACAGGCGGCGGCCACCTCACGGCACGTCCAGCCGCGCCGGCAGTGGCGGCAGCTGGGAGGTGATGTGGCGACACGGTCGCCAGTGCCGCCACGGTGGGCGGCCGCACCTGGCGGGGCAGCCACTGGGACGGCGGCCGACCAGGTGCGGCCGGCCGTCGGCCGCGGTACGGTCGTGCACGCGGCCCGACCCACCCACCTGAGACGACGGCGTGCCAGACGAACGCTGGGGACGGCTCCGGTCACTGGGCTGCGAAGCGAACCGCTCGCCACCCCGCCGGTCGCGGATCGCAATCAATACCGAGGCGAGTGACCAGAGACACCGGCGAGGGATCCAGGTGGCAGCACTGTCTGGCGGCGGGCGGACATCTGTTGGGTGCGCGCAAAACTAACGCCGCATGTCGACGTCAAACTAGTCGGAAAGCCACGGTGGTGAAAAATAGGTGGCAGCACAAGCATTCGAGTTCTGGGCAGGAACAATCAGAATTGAACTTTTTGGCAACGAAATATTGCGCATAATGATCAAAGCAAAATTTGAAATTCTTGTCTGTACATATTCTGTCGTGCGTAGGCCCGAATAAGTTGATTGTCAAGTGCATTTCCTAGGATGAGTTAGACGTGGGTTCCAGAAGCACACAAATGCTTACAATCCAGATGCTCTTTTGTTCAGGAGCGCAATGCATGGCATTCAGAATCGGGGACATTCCGAACAAAACAGATGACGAATATTCCAATTCCCCCACGACCAGGTGAGAAACGGAATTTACGAAAAGTTAAATTAGGACTCTGAGATATCTCAACCCAAAATCCTGATCCAAGCTTTCCGACTTCTGACAAAAACGGGCAGCCAAAACAAAGGGAGTAGAAGAGCGCATGGGTTCGGTTTAGTCCACGCCGTAAGCATTTCGATATGAGTGATGGAACAGAGAGGGCAGGGAGGCCGCCCCTCGCCTCAATTTTATCCGATCTTAGTCACAAACCATATGTGATTTGCGGGAACGAATTGGCCCAAAAATTGACTTCCACCCCGTCCCCAGTTTTTTGACTCATTCATGGTCACCTCGATACTACGCGTTTGTGGAAGTTGGCAATCTGCAGGCTCTCTTCACATAGAGGTTCGTTCATCCTAAAATCATGCGAAGTTTTGCAACGACACGACAGAACGGCAGCGTATATCGACGAAAATCAATCCGAATGTGATGTCCTTGACACGCTGTTGCTCACACGCTGTCGCTCACACTCTGTCACTTACACGCTGTCGCTCACACTCTGTCGCTCACACGCTGTCACTCACACGCTGTCGCTCACACTCTGTCGCTCACACGCTGTCACTCACACGCTGTCGCTCACACGCTGTCGCTCACACGCTGTCGCTCACACTCTGTCGCTCACACGCAGTCACACACACGTTGTCGCTCACACGCTGTCACTCACACGCCGTCACTCACACGCTGTCACTCACACGCTGTCTCGTAACGCACCGGCTGTGTAGCCTGACTAGACGCTGTCTGACGGCCGTTGACAGACGCTGTCTGACGGCCGTTGACAGACGCTGTCTGACGGCCGTTGACAGACGCTGTCTGACGGCCGTTGACAGACGCTGTCTGACGGCCGTTGACAGACGCTGTCTGACGGCCGTTGACAGACGCTGTCTGACGGCCGTTGACAGACGCTGTCTGACGGCCGTTGACAGACGCTGTCTGACGGCCGTTGACAGACGCTGTCTGACGGCCGTTGACAGACGCTGTCTGACGGCCGTTGACAGACCCTGACGGCCGTTGACAGACGCTGTCTGACGGCCGTTGACAGACGCTGTCTGACGGCCGTTGACAGACGCTGTCTGACGGCCGTTGACAGACGCTGTCTCTGCCCTGAGAATACAAGGTCGGTACCGTTCACGCGGCCACGCCACACGACACACATCAGGTGTAGTGCCACCGCTCAACTCGTGCAGATCAACGGTGGAGGCGACACAGTGGACCACTACAGCCTGCGACCATGTGTGGTGTGGTGCCGCCGCCCAACTCGTGCAGATCAACGGTGGAGGCGACACAGTGGACCACTACAGCCTGCGACCATGTGGGTGCCCGCCCAACTCGTCAGGTCAAGGGAACAATACCACTACAGCCTGCGACCATGTGTGGTGTGGGCCACCGCCCAACTCGTGCAGATCAACGGTGGAGGCGATACAATGGACCACTACAGCCTGCGACCATGTGTGGTGTGGTGCCGCCGCCCAGCTCGTGCAGATCAACGGCAGAGGCGATACAATGGACCACTACAGCCTGCGACCATGTGTGGTGTGGTGCCACCGCCCAACTCGTGCAGATCAACGGTGGAGGCGACACAGTGGACCACTACAGCCTGCGACCATGTGTGGTGTGGTGCCACCGCCCAGCTCGTGCAGATCAACGGTGGAGGCGACACAGTGGACCACTACAGCCTGCGACCATGTGTGGTGTGGTGCCGCCGCCCAGCTCGTGCAGATCAACGGTGGAGGCGACACAGTGGACCGCTACAGCCTGCGACCATGTGTGGTGTGGTGCCACCGCCCAGCTCGTGCAGATCAACGGTGGAGGCGACACAGTGGACCGCTACAGCCTGCGACCATGTGTGGTGTGGTGCCACCGCCCAACTCGTGCAGATCAACGGTGGAGGCGACACAGTGGACCACTACAGCCTGCGACCATGTGTGGTGTGGTGCCACCGCCCAACTCGTGCAGATCAACGGTGGAGGCGACACAGTGGACCACTACAGCCTGCGACCATGTGTGGTGTGGAGCCACCGCCCAACTCGTGCAGATCAACGGTGGAGGCGACACAGTGGACCGCTACAGCCTGCGACCATGTGTGGTGTGGTGCCGCCGCCCAACTCGTGCAGATCAACGGTGGAGGCGACACAGTGGACCGCTACAGCCTGCGACCATGTGTAGTGTGGTGCCGCCGCCCAACTCGTGCATATCAACGGTGCAGGCGACACAGTGGACCGCTACAGCCTGCGACCATGTGTGGTGTGGAGCCACCGCCCAACTCGTGCCGATCAACGGTGCAGGCGACACAGTGGACCGCTACAGCCTGCGACCATGTGTGGTGTGGTGCCGCCGCCCAACTCGTGCAGATCAACGGTGGAGGCGACACAGTGGACCACTACAGCCTGCGACCATGTGTGGTGTGGTGCCACCGCCCAACTCGTGCAGATCAACGGTGGAGGCGACACAGTGGACCACTACAGCCTGCGACCATGTGTAGTGTGGTGCCACCGCCCAACTCGTGCAGATCAACGGTAGAGGCGATACAGTGGACAGCTACAGCCTGCGACCATGTGTGGTGTGGTGCCGCCGCCCAACTCGTGCAGATCAACGGTGGAGGCGACACAGTGGACCGCTACAGCCTGCGACCATGTGTGGTGTGGTGCCGCCGCCCAACTCGTGCAGGTCAACGGTGGAGGCGACACAGTGGACCGCTACAGCCTGCGACCATGTGTGGTGTGGTGCCACCGCCCAACTCGTGCAGATCAACGGTGGAGGCGACACAGTGGACCGCTACAGCCTGCGACCATGTGTAGTGTGGTGCCGCCGCCCAACTCGTGCAGATCAACGGTAGAGGCGATACAGTGGACAGCTACAGCCTGCGATCGCATGTAGTGTCTGCGGAGGCAGGTGAAAGAGACGAAGCTGGACCGGGACCAGCTGGAGACCGTAACGCTGAGGCAGTGGGGGCACGCCTCGGCGGCACCGCCTTCGCACAGCCCGGGGCCACACCCGGCGCTGTTTCGGACGGCAGCCAGCCGACGGCGCCGCAGCAACCTGCTTCACTCGGCTCGCCGGGGACCCAGTAGTCTAGGGGTAAGTTACGGGTCTCGCAATCGAAAGGTTGTGGGTTCGAGTCTCACCTGTCGCTACTCTTCGTCCGCGACCAATCGGCGTGAGATTGGCGACGCTACATGACTCAACGGTCGATGTGTTGTAAAACCAATAACCAACCAGCTCGGCTCGCCGCTAACACCGGTGCAGCTGGTGGATCAGAGGCTATTTTATTGCGATGTCATCACAACTACGTCTTTCTGGGCAATTTTACATCCTTAGGAAAATGTATCCGAGGAAGTTAGTTGCATTGCATGCAGAATCAAAACGGCGATTTGACCTTTCAACAAGTAGCCTTACTCGGCCCGAGGGCAGAAAGTGTTCGCACGGTTAATTTTAGGCACACATTGCATATATTCAACCACAACTGATATTTTACATTACCATCATGCCCTGGTTTGCGTCAAAATTATGCGCTCTCGAAAACGGTGATATATTTGACTGGACATGTTTTGTGACCTCACCAATGACCTCCAGGTGAACGCAAAATACTTTCTCTCGATTTCGGTTCTGCCGGGCTATGGAATTCCGTTCAAATAGTCGTAATCGGTCCATTGGCTGCGAAGATACAAGGGGGGGGGAGCAACCCTCCCCCATTGACTCCTGTGATCTCAGTGACTGTCGGGATAATAGAGACATATTCGTATTCGCATTCAGCGTCAGATTTGATTTTTGGCGGCAACCTCGGATTCCGAAGGAAATCACACAGCAGGTACCCAATACTATCTGGAACACAACCCCAGAATAGTTCGGTCACCCATCGAACCGTTTGACCTTCAGATGGTAACCAAGGTGACCCTTGAGTATACCTGGCAAATCTTGGCCACCTCATGACATTTTCGCTACGTACCTCAGCGTGCCACAACCAGCGTCAAATATTCCCACTGAAGGCATTCGTGGCGCATATGTGACATGTTCGGAAACCTGGAAGTTGTGAATTACGTTTTCGAAGCTGAAAGATATACGTTGTGAAAATGCTTTCCATCATATGTGTTGAAAAGTGAGACTTTATGAGTGCGCAGGAATCTTGAAAAGAGGACGAAGTTGTTCCTATCCACTGAGGGGAAAAACGCTACTTAATCTCGAACATGTTACACAAGCCTAGCCGTTCTTTTTCTTCTGTCCTAGAAACACAGGTCCGGTAAAAACGAAAGCTGCGAGCGCAACAATAAGTCATGAATACCCGAAGAAAAACGACGTTTCAGAATGTATTTTGTATTATATTGGTGGCCAAAGTGACATTTTTAGGCTGAAGACGAACCGTCTATTTTTCCTTTCAGGACGAAATCAGATGATTGTCCCTATATATGATCTTGAAATGGCCCTGTCATCATCTAGAATTAGAGGGAAATAGTCTGCCAATTTTTTAATTAAAGGAAGAAGTCTGGCAATGGCATGTGGCGTTCCAGAATGAGGGTTAACTCGATTGGGTTTTTGATTATTTCTACATTTCGATCCATGTGTGATATATTGATAAACCTATGATTCCTGCAATATATTATCCACTTACAAATTCTACGCAGATGCCGGAAACCGAAGCGGTTGCTGTCCAATCTCGCCATAATCGTCGTCACATCCCCTCGGGTCAATGGGCGCCATGTCCATGACAGAACAAAAAACAAACAAATACGGTTTACATTCCTCAGATGCGACCGCAGCTAAAGCTGCGGTCATTCCTGCTCAGCCAGCTGTCTCGTTCGGCAACTACCGCCAGCCAACCGAGTCGTCGTCCTGCGGGTCGGCATCGGCCGCCGCCTCCGGCTCTGGCTCCGGCTCCGGCTCCGGCTCCGGCTCAGAGTCGGGCAACATGCCGTCGCCGGTGAACGCTCCCTGCACGCTGGTCGCGTCGCCGCCGCTGCCACCTGGCCGCGACTCGTCCAAGAACAGCTGCTGGTCGGCGAACATAGATGGCGCTGCGGACGACGCGCGGCCCGGGTCCGGCTGAGAGCGCGGCCGGCCGCCGCCGTCTGGCAGGCCGAGGAACTCGTGCTCGGTGGGCGCGATGCTCATGGCCGCCGGGCTGACGGAGCGGGCGCGGTCACCACCGACGGCCAGCCCGCCCGCTGGCGGCGGCGCGTTCCGGATCACGCGTGTGCCCTGCGCACGGGGCAGGTACTGGTCACACGGCCGGCGGCGGCACGTGGTAGTCCTGAGCCAGTGCGTCCGTTAATCTGACCTCAGCCGCGACTACCCGGTTAATCATGAGGGGTACGCATCGTCAGCTGTAATTCTGAGTGGCTCCATGCGGTCACCAACCTGCGAAATTGAGGCGAAAAAGTAAACATGTGAATGAAAGCTGATGTAGTTAATTACAGTAGTGCATATTTGACGATTACGTACATACATATGTATATATACGCGATGCTCTGCCCGTTCCCTGATACATTTATGCACTGCTATCAGACGATTGTCACGGGATTTGCACCAGTGCGCCCAGCAGCATAATCATGCCCCAGCTATGTCACAGTGCCGTCCTAAATACCCATAGGGGTGGAAATGGAAAAGCTAGCGGTTTGATGGTGTGCTACGTTGCAGGACGACCATCCGACCCAACCACACTTCACTCTCACAGTGATACTAATTATACGTCCAGTAATGGGGAGAAATATAACTGTCTGTGGGTGCAAAGTGGGAGTGGGTGGGAAATGCCCCAAGCTAAGAACATCAGAGGAGGCTCTGAGGTAAGGGCGCTCCGAGCTCTGGAATATATCGCGTGACAGGTGTGGGAGGCAATTTTCCACGGTATGCGACAGGGTGACAGCTTCTTGCTCTGCTGTAGCAAACGTACTTCGGCGATATGCGACGTGTCGCTGTGTTATTGCTACATTGCATAATCTGCGAAGTGTGGTGTGCTCGGCCAAGATCCATACCATTGACTTCCAACAAGCGACTTTGATGTTTATGTTTCCTCACCATGATACATCATTGGATGACAGACCCAATCAGAAGAGATTATCTGGCATTCAAGCCTTCCTTAGCGCTATCATCTCTCTCTCTCTCTCTCTCTCTCTCTCTCTCTCTCTCTCTCTCTCTCTCTCTCTCTCTCTCTCTCTCTCTCTCTCTCTCTCTCTCTCTCTCTCTCTCTCTCTCTCTCTCTCTCTCTCTCTCTCTCTCTCTCTCTCTCTCTCTCTCTCTCTCTCTCTCTCTCTCTCTCTCTCCACTGTTCCCCTAACCGAACTATACTTGCTCCCCTGACGGCACCTCACCTGCACCCCTGACTGTACTTCACCTGCACCACAGAGGGTACTTCATTTGCTCTTCTGTCCATGCCTCAATTGTTCCCCAAACGGTATTTCACCTGTTCTCATGTCAGTACCTCGCCTGTTCCCCGACGGTACCTGACCTTCCACCTGACGGCACCTGACTTTCCACCTGACGACACCTGACCTTCCACCTGACGGCACCTGACCTGCCCCCTGACGGCACCTGACCTTCCACCTGACGGCACCTGACCTTCCACCTGACGGCACCTGACCTTCCACCTGACGGCACCTGACCTTCCACCTGACGGCACCTGACATTCCACCTGACGGCACCTGACCTTGACGGGGCCTCACCTGCCACCTGACGGCGCATCACCTGCCCCCTGACGGCACCTGACCTGTCCCCTGACGGCACCTGACCTGCCCCCTGACAGCACCTGACCTGCCCCCTGACGGCACCTGACCTGCCCCCTGACGGCACCTCACCTGACCCCTGACGGCCTTCCAACTGACGGCACCTGACTTGCCACCTGACGGCACCTGACCTGCCCCCTGACGGCACCTGACCCCCTGACGGCACCTACCTGACCCCTGACGGCACCTGACCTTCCACCTGACGGCACCTGACCTGCCCCCTGACGGCACCTCACCTGCCCCCTGACGGCACCTGACCTTCCACCTGACGGCACCTTACGTACCACCTGACGGCACCTGACCTTCCACCTGACGGCACCTGACCTTCCACCTGACGGCACCTTACGTACCACCTGACGGCACCTCCCCTTGACGGCGCCTCACCTGCCACCTGACGGCACCTCCCCTTGACAGCACCTCACCTGACCCCTGAAGGCACCTGACCTGCCCCCTGACGGCACCTGACCTGTCCCCTGACGGCGCCTCACCTGCCCCCTGACGGCGCCTCACCTGCCCCTGACGGCGCCTCACCTGCCCCTGACAGCACCTCACCTGCCCCTGACGGCACCTCCCCTTGACGGGGCCACACCTGTCATCTGACGGCACCTCACCTGCCCCCTGACGGCACCTCCCCTTGACGGGGCCACACCTGCCACCTGACGGCACCTGCCCCTGACGGCACCTCACCTGCCCCTGACGGCACCTCCCCTGACGGCACCTCACCTGCCACCTGACGGCACCTCCCCCTGACGGCACCTCCCCCTGACGGCGCCGCACCTCCCCTTGACGGGGCCACACCTCCCCCTGACGGCGCCTCACCTGCTCGGTGGACGGCGGCCGGTCCATGCTGACGGGTGTTCGCGTTTCATGGCCAGAGATGTTCATCCGGTGCACGGACACGAACGGCGCGTGCCCCGACAGAATGCGGAACCGCAGGAAGTTGGCCGTCACCGGCTGCGACGTCATCAATTCGGTCTGTAGCTTGCCCGCCTGGTGCTGGAACTCTGCGGGAGATGGCACGTCGCTATCCCACTGTCTGTGCGCGACGCGTCTGCACTATATCAGCCGTGTGTCCGGATTTTGTGGACAGTTGTGTCTGGTTCGGTTCACCGTTCATGGTGCTCGGTATGTCGGGCTGTGCGCCTGAGCTACCAGCGGTGAGCTTCTACGGATTGTCTTTCAAAAGCGAGTAACGGTTACTTTTTCAGGCATTCACTCTTTCTATCGACTGACATATATACTATCGACTCCGGATGGCCATGGTTGACTTCATTTGGTTGGTTGGACATCATACCGGATGGTTATATTGCGTCCACTTCATTTGCAACGGTATTGAGATTAAAACGGTTTGCATCAGGCACGGGCACCTACAACAGCTTGATGTCATAATTGCTACTACATTGGTAAGGAAGAGGTACATCTTCGCTTAGAGAGTGAACTATACATATATATATATATATATATATATATATATATATATATATATATATATATATACATGAAGTGATACAGTTACTAATGACCACTGTGCTATCTATACTGGTGTTCCTACACCATACATAGCTCGCACTCACCTTTAGTGGCCACCAACTCGAACTGGACGGGTTCGCCGCTGTTGCTCCTTTCCAGGCAGAGCTCTTTGACTGAAACAATGCCAGATCGATTCCATGAACTGTCGAGTTGCACTACGCAACATCACTCGAAACGTTCAAAACATTACGAGTAAATACTGATATTTGCATCCGTATTTGTATTCATTTTTGACGGTTAGCTTCGTATTCGTGCAAATTTTGATGCTCGGATATGTCCATCGTCCATGTGCACTGGAATTGAAATGTGAGGGAACAATGCATTATTATAATAAATGCAGCTGAATATTCCATGGATAAACTGGCCATCGCTACAATAACGGGCATGAAGCCGATGAGTGGGTTGCATTCCAACACCCTACCGACAAGACTTTGCATTGTGGCAAGAGCGGTTTGTAGTGTGATATCAGGGATGTAAATGTTGAATGCGCGTGCCGGATGGAGCGGATCCACCGGATCCACCGCTTGCAGCACTGACCCACGCAGCTTCAAAGCGAACAGTACAAAATGAGCAATTTCCATCCACCAAAATCGTTGTCACGCAGACTCGATTCAGGTTGGACTAAGGCTGGATCCGCTGGCCGACATCCGTGTGTTTTCGTGTCGTCCTGTTTCGTTTTGGTCCCAGCATTTTCAGAAGGTGGTGCTTGAGCGAGCCACACACAATCGCTCTATCCGTGCCAAAGGTGACAATGTACGGCGCAATCGCCGGACACCGTCCCTCTCACCGACCGCCACGTCTTCCACCGTACATGAGTGTGCACTTAAAGTGGCTGTCCCGACTTCTTCAGGCCGGTGAACAGGGGATAACTCTGGGTGAAGCAAAACGAGTTGCTGGGCTCCGGGCAGGCTACCGGCCTAGCAGAACACCATGAAGGTAGCATTCCCATGCACCAAGTGTTCCGACCTTGTGTTCCGTGTTTTGTGTTCCGTGTTCCGTGTTCCGTGTTCCGTGTTCCGTGTTCCGTGTACCGTGTTCCGTGTACCGTGTTCCGTGTACCGTGTTCCGTGTACCGTGTTTCGTGTACCGTGTCCCGTGTACGGTGTACCGTGTTCCGTGTACCGTGTTCCGTGTACAAAGTGTTCCGACCTTCCGATGCTGACCGCCCGGTGTTAGCTTCGGCACAGGCCGAACACTCCACCGCTTGCTACTGCCCTTTGACAATCCGTCCGAATTCGAAGAAGGCTGGACAGCAGTCGGCTCGAGGTCAGACGTGAGTCGCAGACCGTGCTGGAGGTGGAGCCAGCGGTGTGCTGGGTCGTGGCCGACCGTCGCTTATTAAATAGCACGTTCGCGAAGCCGCTCACCTCAACACGACGCACCCCGCTCAAACCTGCACGCAATGTGCCAGCGATATCCCTTGATGATGATGTCTATCGAACGCGCCACCATGTTTTCGCAGCGATACCGCCGAGATCTGTAGGCGTACCACGAATACTGCCGGCACTATCCACACACACAATGGCGTGGGTGTCCTCACTGGCATTGGTTCTGTGTGTGAATGCCTTGCCGTGACGTGTGTGCACTATTGTAGCACTGTTGTAGCACTGTATGATGACGTTGTCGAGCACATGCAGTCTGGGTGTTGACTTGGCCGTGACACGTGTGCGGTACTCACTGTTGTAGCACTGTATGGTGGCGTTGTCGAGCACATGCAGTCTGGGTGTTGACTTGGCCGTGACATGTGCGCGGTACTCACTGTTGTAGCATTGTATGGTGACAGTGTCGAGCACGTGCAGTCCGGGCAGCTTGAGCACGAACTGCTGGGGGTAGAGTCCGGTCGCCATCCAGAAGGTGTCCATGCGGCTGGCGGAGGCTCGATAGGTCATCACTCAGCGACATATAGCATCCGACAGACACGGTCGTCGACATCTTGGGACATGTTAATCAAATTGGAGAGCGACGCTTTCCGCAGGGCCATACTTTTTCCGGCTACGTTCTAGGGGTAGCAGCGACAATTTCCTCGACAGTGCTCAAGATCCGCCGCACAAGGGTGGTAATCTGTTCCGCAGCGCATAGGTCCAGCGCAGGCAGATGCGAAGATCCCGCAAGCACTCACATCACCACAAGGGCGGGAGCAACTCGAAAGTGGAGCAAGGACACCAACCACGGCGCATATGGGCACTAAACGGATACGGAACCATTGAGCGAGACGAGCGAAACGGGCGCAAAGGTCAAGGTTCACTTCACGGAGGCCGAGATCCATTCCAGAGAAGGTGTTTTCTTCAGGAGGCTGAGGTTCACCACCATGGCAGGGACTGAAGCTTCCGAAGAAGGTCGGAAATACATTTCGGATAGCCCTGGGATTAATGCAAAGGACCTGGGGTTCGTTGCAGGATACTGGATCTTCATTGGATCGGTTGACGTTGACGGCCAGAAGGATCAGGCTCACTGGAGAGAGGGTCACAACTACAAAAACATTTCATAATTAATCGCACAAAAATGCGAGCTTCTCCATCTAGAGAATAGAATACATGATAGAGGAATTATAAGTTCAGCACATAAAAAAGATTAACCGACGAGGGACTAAAATTCCTTGCAGATCGGAGGAGTGGGGAGAGGGCCGGGTAGAAACGCAGAAATATGCATGCATATATTTGCATATATATATATATATATATATATATATATATATATATATATATATATATATATATATATATATATATATATATATATATATATATATATATATATATATATATATATATATATATATATATATATATATATATATATATGTATATATATATATAAATATATATAATATATAAAATATATATATATGTATATATATATATATATGTGTGTACAGAAAAAGAGGGAGAGAGAGAGAGAGAGAGAGAGGGAGATAGAGAGAGATAGAGAGAGAGAGGCAGACATATACAGGCAATTATGATGCAGGGAGAGAAGGGAGTCGTGCAGGAAATGGTCTATCGCTTAGCTAACAGTTGCAGCTAAAAAGCAACACCAGTCATTTGGTTATGATGTACCAAATTAATTGAAACACCAGGAAAGCAGAAGAACATACCCTCGCACAATAATTCGCGCCGTCTCGGGGGAGGGGGTGGGGGCGGGCTGTCCTTGACGACTCACTCCCCCATGGGTTTTCGGGGATAGTGAAAGGATGGCGCACGGCAGCGCGCCAAAATTTGGCATACCTCTTCCGCAGCAATTTGACATGTTGTGTACAAATTTTGAAGTCAGATCATCTAAGATCAACGAGTTAGTTAGTTAAGGTCAAGTGAGGTCACCTCCAAAAAAAAGTTAAACCAGTCGTCACGCTTTAACGGATAAAGATATTTTAATGATACTTTCAGAGTTTGCTTATCTTTAGGGATGTAACAAAACTCATCCGAGGCAGTTTGCATTTTGTCCCCTTTTTGATCACTTATTAGTTTTGTATATTTGCCCATGAGAGATCAAATAGAATATTCTGGCCAAAGCAAGCATTTAATATGGGTGCAATTTGACTTTGAACAACATATTTCGGTCCACACTACCCATTCGAAAAAGAAAATTAAAGAAAACTTCAAAACTCAAATTTTTTAACTAAAAAAAGAAGATTTTTGGGTGGCCAAAAAATGTAAGTTGCTGGTCGAGTTCGCTTTCCTTTACTGATTCCAAATAGTTTTTTTTTCTCCTGAAATCGCCCTCAAAATGAACGCCCCAGAGCCACAAACATAAGGTAAGTTGTGAAACTCTAGGGCCCCTGGTGACGTCACTTTGGGGAAATTTTGGGGGTGCAATTCGTCCCCCCGAGACGGGGTGTGAGGAACTGACAAGAGAGACATGGCGGGATAATGCAGCAATAATTGCCCCTCCACGGTGACCCAACAGGAATTGCCCCTCCACAATCATCCAGTAATAATTATCTGCCCACGATCACACAGCAGCACCTACTCGTCCACGATGGGAATAATTAATTATCCGTCCGATATGATCTCGTGGTACCTACCCATCCACGATAATCCAGGAATAATCAATGATCCGTCCGCTATGATCTAGTAGTACCTACCCATCCACGATGATCCAGGAATAATCAATGATCCATCCACGATCACGCAGCAGTACCTACCCGTCAACGATGCACTTGGGCGGATAGCGGGCGTCAAACGAGGACGCCTGCACCACATCAGTACCGGAGCCGCTCAGGCCCAGGTCCTTCACCATGTCGCCGGGGCAGAGGTCAGGCAGTGCTCTCCAGGCCAGCCAGTAACGCCAGCGCGCTGCGGGCCCAGGTCACCGGCCAGTGTCCAAGGTCAGCCGGCTGCTGGCCGCACGCACCGATGGACGCCTGCTGGGTGGCGGTACTGCAGGGCCCAAGTCACCGGCCAGCGTCCAAGGTCAGCCGGCTGCTGGCCGCACGCACCGACGGACGCCTGCTGGGCGGCGGTACTGCAGGGCCCAGGTCACCGGCCAGTGTCCAAGGTCAGCCGGCTGCTGGCCGCACGCACCGACGGACGCCTGCTGGGCGGCGGTACCGCAGGGCCGCCTCTCGTCGATGGCCGTCCCTCGTGACCCCGACGTTGACCCGACGGTCTGCTGTGGAGATCCGACGGCAAGATAGACCAAGGCAAACACGTTGACTTGATACGGCTGGTGGCTGTTGGGCCCGCTACAGCAGGTCACGTCCGACCGATACCATTGTGCCACAAGACGTCTAAAGGGGCGCCGAGAGAGCAAGGACCAGCGTTGAAGCGCAGTGCAGTCGAATCGCTACGTCCATCAGTAATTGGCACACCTTCCCAAGTTTCTATGCAGCTTATTGTCTTCAGGGATGTATGCAGAACTATGCTATTTTGAATGCGATACATTAACTAAATTGCATCAATGAAGGCAGAAATTCAAAGGGGCATCAGTCATCCCACCCTGAGACTGAAGTCGAGACTATGGGATGCAAACTGAGCGAAAAAGCTGTTCGCCACTCGATTCAGGTGGCCAGTGTCGGCTGTGGTGTGAAGTGTGGTGAGCTGACCCCACGCGGAAATGTGTAAACCTGACTCTGAGTGAAGAAACTGCAACGCAAAACGCCACATATGTTCCACAGTCACAGTCACAATCAGATCCACAGTCACAGTCACAGTCACAGTCACAGTCACAGTCAGAGCCACAGTCACGGTCACAGTCACAGTCATAGTCATAGTCGCAGTCATAGTCATAGTCATATTCATAGTTACGGTCATACTCATAATCATAGTCGTAGTCATAATCATAGCCAGAGGTCACAGTTATAGTGACAGCCACATCTGGATCCACAGGCACATCCACAATGACAGTGATAGCCACAGCCATAGCCACAGCCACAGCCACAGCCACAGCCACAGCCACAGCCACAGCCACAGCCACAGCCATAGCCACAATCAGAGCCCTCAGCCCACCAGCCGGTGACACAGCGCCGAACACAGTCCACCAGCCGGTGACAGAGCGCCGAACACAGCCACAATCAGAGCCCTCAGCCCACCAGCCGGTGACAGAGCGCCGAACACAGCCACAATCAGAGCCCTCAGCCCACCAGCCGGTGACAGAGCGCCGAACACAGCCACAATCAGAGCCCTCAGCCCACCAGCCGGTGACAAAGCGACAGCCACAATCAGAGCCCTCAGCCCACCAGCCGGTGACAGAGCGCCGCACACATCCCACCGACTCACCTGTTGGGGAGCCCAGCATCGACGGCGTGCCTGCGCCGTATGTCCGGTGCCGACACAGTGTCGGTCTGGTCGTCGGTGTGGACGCCGAGCCGCACTGTCCACCGCCAGCTGGGGCGGCCGCCGGACGTGGCCAGTCGATACTAACAGCTTAACGACGATAAACAGAGGGTCATCGATCGGGCGCAAGCCCCGGCCGGTGCCATACCCCGCTCCCTGCTGCCCACGTACCCAGACCGGGCCAGGTGTAGGGACCGGGTCGGACCTAACCCCTCCCAGTGCCATACCCCGCTCCCTGCTGCCCACGTCCCCAGACCGGGCCAGGTGTAGGGACCGGGTCGGACCTAACCCCTCCCAGTGCCATACCCCGCTCCCTGCTGCCCACGTCCCCAGACCGGGCCAGGTGAGGACCGGGTCGGACCTAACCCCTCCCAGTGCCATACCCCGCTCCCTGCTGCCCACGTACCCAGACCGGGCCAGGTGTAGGGACCAGGTCGGTCCTACGCCATCCGCCCCGCTCCCTGCCGCCCACGTCCCCAGACCGGGCCAGGTGTAGGGACCAGGTCGGACCTAACCCCTCCCAGTGCCATACCCGCTCCTGCTGCACACGTACCCAGACCGGGCCAGGTGTAGGGACCAGGCGGACCTGACCCTAGTGCCAACCCCGCTCCCTGCTGCACACGTACCCAGACCGGGCCAGGTGTAGGGACCAGGTCGGACCTAACCCCTCCCAGTGCCATACCCCGCTCCCTGCTGCCCACGTCCCCAGACCGGGCCAGGTGAAGGGACCAGGTCGGACCTAACCCCTCCCAGTGCCAACCCCGCTCCCTGCTGCCCACGTCCCCAGACCGGGCCAGGTGTAGGGACCGGGTCGGACCTAACCCCTCCCAGTGCCATACCCCGCTCCCTGCTGCCCACGTCCCCAGACCGGGCCAGGTGTAGGGACCGGGTCGGACCTGACCCCTCCCAGTGCCATACCCCGCTCCCTGCTGCCCACGTACCCAGACCGGGCCAGGTGTAGGGACCGGGTCGGACCTAACCCCTCCCAGTGCCATACCCCGCTCCCTGCTGCACACGTACCCAGACCGGGCCAGGTGAAGGGACCGGGTCGGACCTAACCCCTCCCAGTGCCATACCCCGCTCCCTGCTGCACACGTCCCCAGACCGGGCCAGGTGAAGGGACCAGGTCGGACCTAACCCCTCCCAGTGCCATACCCCGCTCCCTGCTGCACACGTACCCAGACCGGGCCAGGTGTAGGGACCAGGTCGGACCTAACCCCTCCCAGTGCCATACCCCGCTCCCTGCTGCCCACGTCCCCAGACCGGGCCAGGTGAAGGGACCAGGTCGGACCTAACCCCTCCCAGTGCCATACCCCGCTCCCTGCTGCCCACGTCCCCAGACCGGGCCAGGTGAAGGGACCGGGTCGGACCTGACCCCTCCCAGTGCCATACCCCGCTCCCTGCTGCCCACGTCCCCAGACCGGGCCAGGTGTAGGGACCGGGTCGGACCTAACCCCTCCCAGTGCCATACCCCGCTCCCTGCTGCCCACGTCCCCAGACCGGGCCAGGTGTAGGGACCGGGTCGGACCTAACCCCTCCCAGTGCCATACCCCGCTCCCTGCTGCCACGTCCCCAGACCGGGCCAGGTGAAGGGACCAGGTCGGACCTAACCCCTCCCAGTGCCATACCCCGCTCCCTGCTGCACACGTCCCCAGACCGGGCCAGGTGTAGGGACCAGGTCGGACCTAACCCCTCCCAGTGCCATACCCCGCTCCCTGCTGCCCACGTCCCCAGACCGGGCCAGGTGAAGGGACCAGGTCGGACCTAACCCCTCCCAGTGCCATACCCCGCTCCCTGCTGCCCACGTCCCCAGACCGGGCCAGGTGTAGGGACCGGGTCATGGTCAGCAGTTGTCGCAGTGGCGGTGGCTGAGGGGCGGGGGCAGTGGGTACGGTGAGGTGCAACGGGCCGATTATAGCTGATGACCTGGCAGTCCTTGAATTGAAAATAAATGCGAGTGCTCAAACTGTGTTGCAGGAAGCTTAGCAATTCAGTTGTATGTATGTGTATATATGTGTATGTGTAGGTGATGTGCATGTGCATGTGGGTACGTTAGTATATATATACATATATATATATATATATATATATATATATATATATATATATATATATATATATATATATATATCTTTGTGTGTGTGTGTGTGGGGGTGTGTGTGTTTGTATTCAACAGAAATTGTAGTTACATTTTCCCAGTAAATAGCAAGAAGTTCGTTTCAGCTTCTTCGTTAAAAAAACACGATGGCACGTTTTTATTCTGAAGAGCTTGTCTCACGGTAGCAAGTCAAGAGCGATATTCGAACTTTTCGCCTTCCAGCATATCGAGGTCACCTTGTTCTCATAATGAGCAAAATAATCATATTTTTGTTATAGTTTTTTTTTTCCAGAGTTAGTGAAATGGACGAGGATGAATCTTCAGAGAGTGAACCCGAGACTGGCGGAAATATTCGGTCACCTAATGATGATCTGCGGACAGGGAAGCATATGGGACATCGCAACGTGCAAACTGCTTTGCGAGCTGATATTTTTTTGATGTCGTAAATTCGCAGTTGGAAAATAAGTCCAGTATCCATGTTTTGTGTTGTTGCCGTACTTATGTTGCATTGCGTGCCAATACCAAGTTCAATTGAAGGTTTTGATGATGTTTGGAACACGGTTGCAGTTACTCCTGGTCAATTCCAGTCTCGTCGGCTCATTGCACGAGCTTCGCCAGGAATGTTGCATGGGTGGTATTTTTGTTTGCCCAACCTGATAGGAGAAATATTAAAATTCACGACGTCTGGGGACGTATCCCCGCCCCCCCCCACACACACCGTGACAACGCCCATGCGTCTTGACTCCCCTAATTGTGCAAGTTTTTGTTTGGACAGACAGGATAGCGTAACCTCAAAACGTGACTTAATCGGGTCCGTATTAGATAGCTTCCCTTGAGCTTAAGTATGCTTAAAGTTATGGTCTTATAACTCTCTTAGCTTCCTAACTTCCTAGATCTCAGGGAAGAAAGCAGTTCGCATGTGCCACGGGACCATTGGCCTTATCTCCGCTGCTCGAGTTTAGAAACGCTACGAGACATAAGTCGGGATTCCTTTTACATCGCTCACGACGGCTGCTTCATCTCACCTCGTGTTTCAAGTCGTGTTAGGTCACCAAGGCCAAGTCAGGTCAAGTTAATTGCGGTTTAATGGAACCAAACTTTGTCAACTGCAATGTTGTCATAAATGCAAATGGCTGTCATGCGATTGATCTCACATCGCGTGTTCCTCCCTACACATCCTGAAAACTACTGTTTGTCATTGTTGTCGGAGTAGTCGGGTGTGTTTCGGTAACTGGAGCAGGTAACGACCTGATACAGTCCCGTTATATAGGTGACCTGGGGTCAAATGTCGAGTCTAACATCTGTATTGCATCATTAGTAATGTCCAAAACATCATTGCTGTCCATTTTGGAGCATTTAAACACAACCACAGCGATCCATAACAATGACAAGCGAAGCCACGCAATACCAGAATATTTTGACATTTTGACCTCATTTGACCTCGAAGATATTGACCAAATATCATGAAATCTGCACAATATAGAGTTTCCTACGGTACGCATCCACCCTGCAAATTTCGTTGCTCCAGCTTGATAGGAGCCGAAGTCTTAGGGGGGCCGAATCCCCCCTCCAGTGCGCGTAATTTTCAGAGGCCCTCCAGAGCGAGTGTTAAGTGGCCTAAATCTAGTATGGAAACTTAATTGATGACGGGGTCGATTGACATGCGCGCCGGAGGGCTTCTCACATAACGAGCACAGGATGGGGGGGGGGGAGATTCTGCCCATGTCCCCAAGATTTCGGAAATTACTGCTGCTCTAGGCACACCATGTGGAGAGTAGATTGCGGATCTAGTGAACTTGCCTGAATATACATTTCATGATCCTAGATCTTTATGGTCAAATGAGGTCGTGATCGGCTGCCTCACTCTACTGCAGATTCACCGCACCGACGAAGCCTTTGTGACCTTGAACGATTACCGCCGCCCGTCCGGTCGGTCGATTTGGCATACCTGCAGTTCCTATATTTACCAACGGACTTCTGGATTTCGATTTTGTGTTCCACATGAGGCGCTTATCAATTTTTGTTTACAAAGTCGCGAGATTGCATTACAATATCGCCGCCAATTTATAAGAAACGTGTACATAAGCAGGAGGTGGGCCGGTTCCACGCCCCATCCGGTGTAGATGTTAAATAGATATATCTTATACTTACATATCAATCCTGTAGCTCCTATAATTCAGTAGCAAATACGAAGATCTTACTACAAGAGTTGTATCTGCTCTGAGCCACCGAAAATGCAACATCAATGTATCCTTCGAGTGTACTGAAGTGTCTTTTCGCCTTAAAATGCCCACTTTCCTCTGAAAGAGGGAGCTTTGGCGAAGCAAGCCGTTAAGGGAGCGACAAACCTTTCCTTCGGTACGGCCGCCATGTCTGCAGAGGTGGGCTGGGCTTGGGCCAAGTGTTCCCTGTATCTGCCAATGATCCAAGTGGTGTTGCGGAAGTTTGATCCGGCTATTCCACTCAGTCGATCAGCTGGTGCAGTTACTGACGACAACATCATCCTGTATCATTCGTATCGCAGTCGGTATGCGCAAAGTTCAGTTTCCTCCGGTTTTATGTCAGTTACCACAATTACTGTCAGTTGCAACGAAGGTGAATCGGTCGAATTGGTTTGCTAGCCGTCCAAGTGGTGTACTATGTGTGGGTGTGTGCGGGGGTGGGGGAGGGGGGGGGAGGGGAGGGCTTAGTCATTGTAAAGTAGGTAGGATGTCTAAGGATTCACACTTTTGTCAGCATGAGTATCTGCGTGATTCACGTTCTGACCGGGCATTTTAACAAGTGGTTGACAGGCGTATTTGAGCAGGAATATCTTCTTGCAGCTTCTCGTTGGGAGCAGGTATTTGACTTCCACAAGAGGCCGCATTCTCTTCTGTGTGCAGCGATGAGCACTGTACCATTAATGCCAGGGAAAATTGGCAGTAGAACTGGTGCCAGCACTTCAGGTGGCTGGTGTGAAACGGAAAAGCACAAATTGCTGCTGTGGCGCCCCGTTTATTTTCCAACATGGACCGACACATTGACCGGATGACTCGATCATCGGCTATTCCCTTCGACCATTAGCCTCTGTCCCGAAAGTATTCCCAGATCTGTCTACCACCCCGATCTGCCTACCAAGTAAGGTGACCCCAACGTGTAGCGAAGCTTCCTGTGGGGGGAATTTTAATTCTAGAAATATACTCTCCCCCGGTCATATAGCGGCTTGGACCGCAACAGGAAACCATGGAGTTTAAGATCGTATAGAAACGCTGGCACCTCATGGAATATCGGAACTGAGAGGGGAGATTGAAATGGTGTGTCATGAGGTGACCGACGTTTAACAAGAGATTAAGATGACGTGTCAGGCTGAAATGATGAATGAAGACTTGGATGCATGCATGTGTGGTGAATCGGTGTGAAGTAGTTGAATCTGTTTGTGACAAACGAAGCCATTGTACTAATCTGACTATCAATCTGCTCCATTGAAACTTTAACCCTCGGGGGTCTTCAACCGCCCCCATCAGGTTTTTCGCGGATAGTGAACGAACGGCGCACGGCAGCGCGCCAAAATTTGGCATACCTTTTCCCACGTCAATTTGACACGCTGTTTCAAAATTTTGAAGTTAGATCATCTAGGGTCAACGAGCTAGTCAAGGTCAAGTGAGGTCACCTCTAAAAAGTTAAACCAGTCGTCAGGCTTTAACGGATACAGATATTTTAATGAAACTTTCAGCGTTTGCTTATCTTTACGGATGCAACAAAACGTACGAGGGGAATTTTGCATTTTTTTTCGTTTTTGACTGCTTATAAATTTTGTGTATTTGCCAAATTGTAGTTGAAATAAAGGATTCTGGCTAAAGTAAGCATTTTTTATTAGGGTAAGTTGACTTTCAACAACGTTTCTCGGTGCGCTCTACCGATTGGAAAAGGGAAATTAAAGAAAACTTGAAAACTCAAAATTTTGGGGAAAAACAAATTATTTTGGAGTGACAAACAAAATTGTAGCCCTGGTAGATTTCGCTGTCCTTTTCGCATTCCAAATAAATTTTTTTTTTCTTTCACATATCCCCAAAATGAACTCCACAGAGTCAAAAACATACATAATGTAAGTCGTGAAAAGTCGTGAAAATATGTGCCTGGTGACATCAATTTTGGGTGGAAATTGTTTTCGGAAATTGGCCCTACTCGTCAAGCGCTTTCCGATGACACCTCTCGTTTTCGTGCGATGCTTAGTTTGGATTTTAGATTGGATCTCCAACCGCCCCCCCCTCACGAGACGGGATGTGAGGATTTGACCGGAAAGACGGCGCGGGATATAGAAGCTCCCAAGCGCAAATTCGAAAGAAGGTATAAACAGGACTTGTTGAAGCTTACCTAGCAATTTCTTAGCGTACTTTTACATTGAGAGACTATATATAAGCGAAGTATTTACTGTTTAAAATTATGCCACTTGGCACCAATACAACAGATTACGCGGAATCCTTCGATGACGTAATACTATTGCGCGATAAAACATCTGAAGAAAACTTGGAAAATGAAAATGGAAAATTGAGGAAAAAAACATTGGAAAATGAAAATGAAAGAAAACTTTGAAACTAAAGATTGAAATTTAAAAAAATAAAATTTATAATTTTTTTTTTTTTTTTGGGGGGGGGGGGGTCAATAAACTATAGCCCTGGTCGATTTCGCTGTCCTCTTCTCATTCCAAATAAATTAAGTTTTTCACATATCCACAAAATGAACTACCCAGAGGCAAAAGCATGATGTAAGTCGTGAAAAGTCGTGAAAATCTAGCCCCCTGGTGACGTCACTTTTAGGGGAAAATTGTCTTGAGGGGTGGACCCGGACCCTACTCGTCGAGCGCTTTCCGATGACACCTCGTTCGCTTTCGTGCGAAGCTTCGTTCGGATTTTAGAGGGGATCTTCAACCGCCCCCTCCCCGAGACGGGGTGCGAGGATTTGACCGGAAAGACGGTGCTGGTTAATAATCTATGGCCATTACCTGCTAATTAACTGCTCAAATATAAGTGTCGTATTTTTTGTGGTCAAGAGATGTGCAGTCCAGAGTTCTGAGATTGCGAAATAGAGCTATTGAATTCACCCCCTGGGTTTTAAATATCGCAAACGTCGAAATCCAGAGATTATCACGTGCCAAAAGGAAGTTTACCTGAAACAATTATGAAAATGCACGATAAAGGAGGGAGACAAAAAACTTCCGTACGAGCGCATGTCTGCAGAAATTGTTCGGACTCATTCTGAACCGATGAACTCTCAACCCATCCAACCGCACTGGATCCTGAACCTCGTCAAATACCCATCTCGATAGGCGTCGTATGCTTAGTGAAGTGGCTTCTTTGGTGTCAATACAGGATGACGTGGTGGAATGCTGATCACCTTTTGCGTCGCCTTGGCGCTGCCGAGTGGAGCTACGTGCCTTCTACACTCTCGGGCAAGCAGACGGCATTTTCGACAACTGAACAAGACCGCAAAGTGTAGCGCTTTCGACGAGATCTCGTCGGTACGGGTCGGGGGGCCAGCGGTGCGACTGTTATGCGACTGGTGCTGAAGTTGTGCGCCGAGCACGGCGATTGGCGTCGGGCTGGACAGCTGGTGTGGACAGGCCGATAATTAACGGACACACACGACTCAAGAATCACAAGAAAATCACAATTGAAGGAAATCACCGAATGTGCCACATTTCCTCAAGTGATAAGTCCCACATTTGTTTACCACGCATTGTTTACCATTCCTGCTCCGAAATTCTGTTGAATGTTCCATGTAGGGTCCAACGTCCAGCGTTCCCTGTCACATTGGCGATCAACGCGGCAGCTGCTGAATTCTCAAGTTGAAGCGCCTTTTCCCAAGGGTACGTACAAGGCATATTACGGGAACCTTCTATTGAAACGATTTATAATTAAATGGAAAAGATTCAAAATATTGCCACGGAGAGTCAATAGGAACGACAAAAAATGGCGGCAAAAGAAATACCTATTGTAATAAATCTGAAGGACACCTTATACAAATTATACTGCCTTTGCTACGAAGTACTTCCTTGATTGGTTGATTTTTGGTTGGTTGGTTGATTGGAAAATCGAGCTTGTGTTACATTTTCAATACTGTTTCAGCCATAGACGCCTGAGACATAGTAAACCCTTCGTTCTGCGCATACCCATTCGGCACTAAATCTCAAACACACAAATTTTCGAATAGTTTAAGGCGAGTACTAATTGATCAATTCAGTATGAAATATATATTGACGAATAAAGCCGTACATCAAAGGGGCTGTGTAAAGCCATTAGTAAATACGAATTAAGAATCCTAATCAGCTGTCAAAATTGCCCCTGTATTGAAAACGTGGCTCCGCCGAACATATCATTTCAATAGCCGCGATCCAATGCGGTTCGACATAGCAGAGTTGGAAGTGCGGGAGATCATTCGTGCTATTGTGCGATCATATCGTATCTTCATTTTTTCATTGGTTCGATGTGAAATATGTGATTATGTAGAAAAGTACATTGCCTCTGGACTTTTTTACGTCGTGCTTTTTTTGGCATTTCGTGCGTGTATTCGATTTGACTGCAGCGGAATTTTTGCCATTCCAGTACGGTTCGGAGTAGTTTTTTTTTCCGCGGCTGGTGTCTTTCGTCGAGCTGTTGCCATACTTTGTGGTCTGACAACTTGACATCACGCCGCTACATGTGCTGCACTTGTATCACTGCGGCACACCACGCGCTCAATTATGTCCGGCTCTCGCTTCATGTGGGACGGCTCTCACGTGGTGACAGTCTGAGCAGTGCGGTGGTTAGACTGCTCTCACGTGGTGACAGTCTGAGCAGTGCGGTGGTCAGACGGCTCCCACGTGGTGACAGTCTGAACAGTGCGGTGGTCAGACGGCTCTCACGTGGTGACAGTCTGAGCAGTGCAGTGGTCAGACGCTCTCACGTGGTGACAGTCTGAGGAGTGCGGTGGTCAGACGGCTCTCACGTGGTGACAGTCTGAGCAGTGCGGTGGTCAGACGGCTCTCACGTGGTGACAGTCTGAGCAGTGCGGTGGTCAGACGGCTCTCACGTGGTGACAGTCTGGGCAGTGCGGTGGTCAGACGGCCCTCACGTGGTGACAGTCTGGGCAGTGCGGTGGTCAGACGGCTCTCACGTGGTGACAGTCTGAGCAGTGCGGTGGTCAGACGGCTCTCACGTGGTGACAGTCTGAGCAGTGCGGTGGTCAGACGCTCTCACGTGGTGACATCTTTGGGGTGGTCGACCGGCTTTTCAGTTGTTGGTTTGGGGGTTGGGGTTGTTTAAGGGCTCTCACGTGGTGACAGTCTGAGCAGTGCGGTGGTCAGACGGCTCTCACGTGGTGACAGTCTGAGCAGTGCGGTGGTCAGACGGCTCTCACGTGGTGACAGTCTGAGCAGTGCGGTGGTCAGACGGCTCTCACGTGGTGACATTCTGAGCAGTGCGGTGGTCAGACGGCTCTCACGTGGTGACAGTTACAGTCTGGTCAACGGCTCTCACGTGGTGACATTCTGAGCAGTGCGGTGGTCAGACGGCTCTCACGTGGTGACAGTCCGAGCAGTGCGGTGGTCAGACGGCTCTCACGTGGTGACAGTCTGAGGACTGCGGTGGTCAGGCGGCCTCAGTGGTGACATTCTGAGCAGTGGGTGGTCAGACGGCTCTCACGTGTACGTCGACAGTGCGGTGGTCAGACGCCCCACGTAGTGACAGTCTGAGCAGTGCGGTGGTCGGCGGGCGGCCGCACCCACACCATCTCGTAGTACTGTCCGACGGCGGCGGCCACCCCGGACACCGAGAACCGGCGGCCATACACCCGGTTCACCTCGGAGAAGACGGTGCGGAAGCCGGCGCCCTGCAGCCGGAGGAAGGCGCCGTACGCGCGCCGCAGCGCCTTCCGCGACATGTCACCTAGGTGCACCTCCATGCCCAACTGGTTGACGCCCTGCAGCGAGCTGACGTCGTGCTGCAGCCACGCCCACTCGCCGCCCTCCACGTCCACCTTGAGGTAGTGGATGGTGCGCCGGTGGTGGAACAGCCTGCGACGCAGGCTGGTCAGGGTCAGCAGGCGCCAGCCGAGGGAGTTGGTGGCGTCGGCGCCGCCCAACCCCAGCGCGTGGAAGACGGCGCCGTGGGTGTCCACGTCGGTGGTGGGCGACAGACTGGGGTCGAAGGTGTGCACCTGGAAACGGAGACGGCATGTGAACCGCAGATGAGCACAGAGTTGCTCACCTGTGCACAAATTTTGAAAACCTTTCATTCCTTTCGTGGCGATCTTTGAGACGGGCGTTAATGTTTACCTGAATCTTTATAATCTGCCTGATGTTATGCAGTGAATCAGTGGTAGTAAAGTGACTTCTTTTTCTTTAACACTCGCCCACCCCTCCGGTTTTTCGTAGATAACTCCAGATTTTACCGGCCAATATACGCCATTGTTTGTGTACCTGCTTATAAATGAATAGCGCGTTGTTTAAAGCAAGAAAAATGAAAATCGACCGACAATTTTTTCGAGTTAGGGGTCACTAACCTCAAAAACATTTATCAGCGCCGGATACCGGATAACACCACAAATATCGTCGCTGAAGCGCTTTCAGTATATCGGCAAAAAGGAAGTGTTCTTTACAAAACTAGGGACTTGTTTGGTGTACATTGTTATGCTATATTGTTTCAAAGTCATGTCAGGTCACCGAGTTCAAGTCAGGTCAAGTTTATGACAGGTTAACAGACGCCCTGGAGGTGGGATAGTGAAATCCGCCTACCCCTCCGATACTTCGTACATAGCTCTATCTTGTCCCGGTCGTTACACGCCATTTTTTTGCGTACCTACTTGGAAATGACCGGCGCATTGGTTGAAATAAAAAAAGAAGAAAATCGGCCGAAAACTGTTCAGGTTAGGGGCCGTTAAAATAAAAACAATTCGCAGCGCCAGACCACAAAAATCGGTGCTGGTGCACTTTCCGTATATTGGCAAAAGGGAACTGTTTTTGACAACACTAGCGATTTGTTTGACGTATTTTATTATGCTATGTAATTCAAAAGCCATGTCAGGTCGCCAGGGTCAAGTCAGGTCAAGTTCATGACAGTCTAATAGAACCAAACTTGGTTAACCGGAATGCTCTCAAAAATTCAAATGACTGTCATGCGATTGATGTCACTTTACATGTTACTCCCTACACATCCCGAAATCTACTGTTTATAACTGTGTGCCTAAGCGTTTCCATACTTTATTCATGTATTTCACTCCTTTCTTTGCGAAGCCGATTGTGCCGAACCACCCAACGGAGCAGTCGGGTGGGCAGCCCGGTTCCGGTAACTGGAGCAGGTAATGACCTGCTAAAGTGCTCCTATATAGGTGATCTGAGGTCACATGGCTGATCTGGCATCTGTATTGTATCATTAGTAATGTTTAAAACATCATTAATGCCAATTTTGGAGCATTTAAACATAATCACAGCGGTCTATAACAATGACAAGTCAATCCACGCAAAACCAGAACATTTTGATATATTGACCTCATTTGACCTTGAAGATATTGACCTAAAGTCATGAAATTTGCACACAATAGAGTTCACTACCGTACCCATCCACCCTGCGAATGTCGTTGCTCTAGCCCCAGTAGGAGCCGAGATCGTAGGGGGGGGCGGAATCCGCCCCCCTCCAGTGCGCGTAATTTTCCGAGGCCCTCCAGGGCGCGTGTTAAACGCTTTCCCTCTTCGGTAGCGAATTTACAATTTTCGACCCAGCAAAGCAGAGAGCAGTGCTTGCGGACCAGGGAGTCAACAAAATATTTCACCAGGGGGATCTCGGTCTGCCAACAGGGCGGTAACTGATGTCAGTGTGGGTACTTCATGCAGCCCCATTTGTTCCTGTATAAAGTATTAGCGTTCTAGGAAGGGGGCACAGGCCACGCTCCTCTCCTGGAGACGTCCCTGGACAGACCGGCCCGCTCCGTCTATAAAGCTGATCTGCCGAACAAACAGCGCCGCTCCACCTGCCTATATTTCCACATCATCCCCTGTTTCAGCTCCACCTGGCTTCATCCCCACGCCATGCCCTGTCTCAGCTCCACCGAGCTTCATCCACGCTTCATCTCCAGTCACAGCTTCACTAAGCTTCATCCTCATTTAATACCTGGTTTTGGCTTCACCTAGCGTCATCCCCTTCCCATCCCCGGTCCCATCATCACTTTCCACTCGTGTTCAGAATGCCACCATCGCAGCCACCGTTTGGGAGCAGACGTAGCCGCGCCTCTGGCTGTGCCGAGGTCGTTCGGCAAAGCAGAGGCGCCGGCGGCCGGGACCACCCCTGCGGGCGACATGTCGCCGACGACCACAGAGTGCAGGCGATGCAGTGTACCTCGCAGCCGAGCGTGTCGATGACGGCTCGCTCGAAGCTCCAGTCGTTGTTTCCGCCGAGAGAGTAGACCAGGCAGGGTCGGTCGGGCGCCAAGCCCGGGTCTAGGCACATGAACCTGGCGACACGCGGGGAGGTGACACGTGCGACCATGGCTTCACGGGATGTCAGTTCCGTTAATACTGTATTCATGCTTAGAGTTGGCCTCGTCAGACCCTCAAAGTTCGGAGTCAAGTTCGAGGTCGATGGAAATTAAGTTGTGTTGCTCTGATTTTGGCTACTTCTTTCCACCAGCACTGTGAAGTTTCTGGATGTATGCCGCGGTGTTTTGAGGTCGGGGTGGGGGAGGACTTCCTCGCTACTCCCTGCTTGTGGCGACGCCCATGACATTTGGGCATGAACTGCAAATTGCTCCGATCGGATATCCTACCGCTCATAAACATGTATTCATCTTACCGTATTTGTGTGCTTTGTCTTGCAGATTTGCCTATTAGGACTAAAATGAAAGATTCCGGCCAAAATGAAGACTTCTTATGCCGCTAGGTTTGCTTAGAGCAACGTTTTTTTTTAGTGCGCTCAACCCATTATAACAAATTCAATCAACTTGAAGACCCGAAGTTTAGCAATTTACACAAATGCGACGGGAAACATTTTAGGGCCATGAACCATTCCGGATTCATTTAAGATTCAAAATAAGCGTGAATTAAAAAAATCTTCCTCAAAATGAACACCCCAGAGCCACAACCACAAGGGTAATCGTAATATCACAACACCTAGTGAGCACCTCCACTTTTTGAGGGGATAACATTTTAGGGTGCATTCGGGGCATACTCGCAGAGCGCTTTCCGCTGTCTACATTTAGGGATTGGATGGGGAATGCCCCCCCCGGGAGACGTGGTGTGAGGATCTGATCGGAAAGACGGGTTAGGTGGATGAAAAGGTATATATTTCGGGTCTCTCATGGCATGCTTATAATGGGACAGTGCAAAACCAAATTCCAAAGTTTTGCATTTCTACGCATTCAGAAGCGGTCGTGTTTCCACAACGCGGGTATGCAAAAATATGGAAACCTCTAAAGACATCCAAATCCACCATTCCCACACATAGTCCATCCAGGCAATTAATGAACCCCAAAGACATTAGATTCGAACCGACATCCTCTCTGACTTAACTAAACAATCGTAGACGAAAAACAAGAAAACGCAAATGTCACCAATATATGGCTAGCCACATAACTTGCTCAGTGGGTAGAGCGCTGGCCTGCGAAGGTTTCCCAGCCTTGGTACAGCAGGTCGAGTCACTACCCGCGCCCGCTATTACGCCTTCGGCTGGGTCTGCCAGCTTGCAACTGGCCAGGCTAGGTTGGAGGGGTCGCACCAGGCGGCCGCCGTGTCCGCTATATGGCCACATCAAACTCGCAGTCACATTTGTGTGATGCAGAGCTGGGATATTCCGATCGGAAGGTAGCTGGTATATTCCGTCAAAGCCTGTGCAAGAAGCCGGCGTTTAGCATTGACTCAGCGGTCAATGGGTAAACGCAATCGCCACCAAATGGGTAAGCGATCAAAGTAAAATGCAAATCCTCTGATTGCTTAGCTGTACAAGTGCGTGTTACTACAACCCAGCACTTCAAGTATCAAAACACGATTGGTAGTAGATCATTTCGTTCTTTAAGCTGATGCCTCACAATGACGTTTTGTATAGTTTTTTTTTTGCAGCCTTCGAAGTTGTTGAGTGACAAACCTGAGTGTGCACCCAGATGGCGGTGGGCAGTACACACCGACACGTGCCGCGGTCGGACTACATTGGGCTGTGTGTACAGCTGCGGCCAGTCGGGCCAGCTCTCACTTGTGGCCGTCGATGGCGCCCCCGCGGGTGGCCATGCCTCCCAGCATCACCAGCCGCCGGCACCAGCGCTGCGGCAGCTCGATGTAGCTGAAGAGTGCCGCCGCCATCGCGGTGGGATCCTCCGGCAGCGGAGGAAGCAGGAATGGCTCCTGCTGGCGGTTCTCCTCACTGGGCGGGCACCCACTGGCGGCGGTCGACCCGGGGCCGCTGCCGACACCAAGTGTAACGTGGTACAAGTCGGCGGAATTTTCAGCGAATATCTATGGTGGTCTGGTTCGCCCCGACTCGGAGAGTATTTTTTACGCCTCCTAGGTTTTTTACGCGACATAGTGAAAAGGATACCGCACAGCGCAGCACATTTTGCGTGATTTCTTGATCAGCTTTGCATCCAACGTGACAATTTCAACCTCAGGTTCTGTAAGGTCACTGACCTAGCTGATGTCAAAGAGGGTCACGCTAAAAAAAAATGTTTGAGGATCGATAACTCAACTGGGAGCATCAGAACAGACCAAGGAAGCCAGGAAGAAGGCACTGAGAATGCTCGGGGCAATAAATAGGAATGTATCATACAGAAGTGAGGAAGTGATCAGGAAGCTTTACTGTGCATACGTCAGGCAACATTTGGAATACTGCATCCAAGCTTGGTCTCCTAGCTATGAAAAAGATTGTTGGCTTTTGGAGAGAGTACAAAAGAGGGCTACAAAAATGGTTAATGGCATAAGCAACCTGGCATATGAGGAAAGATTGAAGAAATTGAATATGTTTTCACTTAGATATAGAAGGCTGAGAGGAGATCTCATCGAGGTCTTTAAATTTGTCAATGGTCTGGAGAGGGGATACCTTGGGGAAATGTTTGAATTTAACAGAAATGATGCAATTAGAGGTCATAAATTCAAAATTAAAGTTAACCACAGCAGAACAAAGTTAAGGCAAACATTCTTCACCAACAGGGTAGTGGAACACTGGAACCAGCTGCCAGAAAACATCGTCAGTAGCAGCACATTGAACATCTTTAAAAACAGCATAGACAATCATTATAAGAATATAGGGCTTGCTTTTCAGTATTACAGGGAGGGCTGATTAACAGTTTTGGTGTGCAACTGGTTCAGTGTACAGAGTGCAACCAAGAAGGGCCCTTGTGGCTCATAGTTGCACTAATCTTTTATGTCTTTATGACATGCTGTAATTACCAAATGGGTTCCTACAAAATTCCTATAGAATTTGGTAGGAACCACAGACCGTGATCAAGTAATTTATTCATCATGAATAACACATTAACGCTAGATGGATTGCGAAGATAAAGGCGCGTGGTAACTCATTATTTCTTCTTTGGCACATAATGTACCGGCAAATAGCCGCCTTCCAATCAACCCTTTTCTTCTCCAGGCTCTTCTGTTGCCATATAAAAGAGGTGGACTTGTCACTTGGCCGCCTTACGTACGTCTGTGCACCCACATCTGCTGATCCAGGCAGCATCAGCCCGGTAACCCCTCCCCCCCCACACACAGCACCTACATAATCTCAGCAGCATCGGCTCAACAATTCCAACACACAGGACCTGCATGCGCCTGTAATTCGACGATACGAACACGGGTGGCTGAACAGCGTCGCGCCTGCAATGGCCAACAATGGGCGGCGCCTCATCTGGGGCGGCAAGTGTTCGACTTTGTCACGTGACACCGCCGTCTACGTCCTACCGGCTACTCTGACGGCGACAAGCACACCAGACAGAGCTGAGCACCGGCGTCCGCCTCTGCCCACTCTGAACACGCCAGCTGACTAGCCCGCAGAACAAAAGGACACGAAAACAGTTCCCACCTGCTCACGCTAAACAATAGCGCAGGTTTTTGTTGGCACACAGGCGTGCTAGGCGAGGTAGGACAGAGTCGACAGCAGGAGACATGTGCTGCACACATGTCTGCGATGTCAATTCCACACAAAAATCACGGGCTTCCCTTCTCCGTGACACAGCTTCTACTGAAGTTGGTTGGTTATTTGGGCTTAGGGGCGCTTCGACTGCTTCGGTCATATAGGGCCCAGCTTCTACTGTACATACAAACTTCAATGCGATATTATTTCGATGCAATACTACTTCCATTGATTCCATGCGACATTACACTTCGCTGCAAAAGCTTCTGCAGACTGTATCTCAACACCAGTGTTCTACCGCACGGACATTCTTAGTGACATTCATACCTACCCGGGGTAAACATCTATAAAAATGTGTAAGCGATGTCATTCATTTAAACTTCAAGAACTGATCCGCGACGCCATTAAAGAATTTACTGGACTATTGTACCGTACAATCATTACATGGTAACGATCGTAAATCGCAACTAGCTTTCTACAACAAAGCTTCGAACTGACTTTGTGGGTTTTGTTATATTAGCCAATGATCCATATATCGAAATTACAGAACAGGTATGCCTCTGACGGACAAAAAGCTTAGATGATGAGATGGGGGGAAGGGTCGTTTTAAATTCATTAAATGCAACGTCCATTGGCGGATTGCTAAATGAAAGTAAATGCAAACGAACAAACAAAAGCGTAACCAGGAACTGTCCCTTACACCGGTCGAATGAGTGGCGACATAGGAATGAGGTGCAAGCTTTTAGCACAAGCAAGGCTTCGCAGACCTTTCCTTGCGGTGTTTGCCATCGACGTCCGCGGTGGTAGTGTCCGCAGAGGCAGACGTGTCGTGACACCGCCCGGGGGCATGACCGTCAGCGAGCTCACCTTCTGACCAGCAGCCACAGCGTGGTGAGGCCAACGCCCACCACCAGCAGGGGTCGCCACGGCGGATATGAGCCCATGACGACAGACTATGCAGATGACGTCACAGACGACACCCGACGATGGCGTGCACCTCGGGGCCGTGACGTCACGCATGCGTCACGGGAGTCCGGCGCCGGCGTCGCGCTGTCAGTCACGCGTGTCAGGTGCGGTGGTGTGGCCATGGGGGCGGGCGAAGGTGACAGACAGGTGGGGCCAGAGTAGGTCTCCTGGGATGTCCGTGGGCGCCCTCCAGACGACTGCCATGTAGGGCTCGCAAAGGCCCCTCGGGCTGACATGCAGGGCCCCTGGACCGACGAAATGGACCCGGGCTGACGGAGAGTCCCGGCCGACGACGAAGGCCCTAGGCCTATGAAAAGGGCCCTGAGTCAACGGAGTGCCCACGGCGGATATTCAGGGCCCTGGGCTTGGTCAACATGATGGAGTTCTGGGTCTACGGAGGGGTCCCAGCATAGCTGGAAGAACTCCCGGGCTGACGGAGAGGGCTCTGCGCCAATATAAAGGTCCCTGAGCTGACGAAGTGGTCATTGCCGGAGAACAGTCCTTGGCCCGATTGCAATGTTTAGCAAGGGTCCCAGAGGGCCTCTAAAAATTGCGCGCACCGGAAGGGGGGGGGGAATACCGATTGCGGATATACTGGAAGCTCATCAGCGCCGAGTTGTGTGGTCTGGCCGAGTTGTGTGGACCGATTGTTGTATTTGTTACTTTAACACGCGCCCTGGAGGGCCTCTGAAAGTTACGCGCACTGGAGGGGGCAGATTCGCCCCCTAAGATCTCGGCTCCTATTAAAGTTCGAGCAACGAAGCTTACAGGGTGGATGGGTACGGTAGTGAACTCTATTGTGTGCACATGTCATGACCTTAGGTCGATATCTTCAGTGTCAAATGAGGTCAAAATAAAAAAAGTTCTTGTTTTGCGCAGATTGACTTGTCATTGTTATGGATCGTTGTGTCTAAATGCTCCAAAATGGGCGTCAATGGGGTTTTAGACATTACTAATGGTGTAATACAGATTCTGGACTAGGCATTTGACTTCAGGTCACCTACATAGCAGCACTTTATCAGGTCATTACCTGCCTCAGTTACCAGAACCGGGCCGCCCGGCCGACTGCTCCGTTGGGCGGCTCGGCGCAATCGGCTTCGCAAAGAAAAGAGTGAGGTACATGAATAAAGCATGGAAAAGCTTAGGTACACAATGGCAAACAGTAATTTTCAGGGTGTGTAAGGAGTAACATGCAAAGTGACATTAACCCGCGCCGTCTTTCCGGTCAAATCCTCACACCCCGTCTCGGGGAGGGGGGGGCGGTTGAAGACCCCCTCTAAAATCCAAACTAAGCATCGCACGAAAACGAAAGAGGTGTCATCGGAACGCGCTCGGCGAGTAGGGTCAGGGTCAACCATCCCAAAAAAGTGCCCAAAAGTGACGTCACCAGGGGGCCAGACTTTCACGACTTTTCACGTCTTACACTGTTTTTGACTCTGGGGAGTTCATTTTGTGAATATATGAAAAACTAAATTTATTTGGAATGAGAAAAGGACAGCGAAATCGAGCAGGGCTATAGTTTTCTGGCCCCCCAAAAATATAAATGTTATTTTTTGAAATTGCAATTTTTCTTAGTTTTCAAGTTTTCTTTAATTTTCCTTTCCCAAATGGTAGAGCAGATCGAGAAACGTTGTTGGAAGTCCACTTGCACTAATAGAAAATGCTTACTTTAGCCGGAATCATGTATTCGAACTACAAGTTGGCAAACGCACAACATTTGTATGTAGTCAAAAACGAAAAAAATGAAAAATTGAACTCGTACGTTTTGTTGCATCCGTAAAGATAAGCACACGCTGAGAGTTTCTTTAAAATATCTGCATTCGTTAAAGCGTGACGACTAGTTGAACTTTTGGAGGTGACCTAACTTGACCTTGACTAACTCGTTAACCCAAGATGATCTGACCTAAAAATTTTGAATCAGCATGTCAAATTGATGTGGGAAAAGGTATGCCAAATTTGGGCGCCCTGCCGCGCGCCGTCCGTCCGCTATCCGCGAAAAAAACATGAGGGGGGGGGGGAGCGGTTGAAGACCCCCCGAGACGGGACGGGTTAATCGCATGACAGACGCATCAATCATTTGCATTTATGACAACATTCCGGTTGACCAAGTTTGGTTCCATTAACCTGTCATGAACTTGACCTGACTTGATCTCGGTGACCTAGCATGACTGAAACAATACAGCATAGCAATATACATCAAACAAGTCGCTAGTATTGCGAAGAACACTTCCCTTTTGCCAAAATGCGGGAAGCGTATCAGCGCCTGTTTTTGTGGTCCGACGCTGATAATTCTTTTTTTACTTTAACGGCCTTTAACTCGAAAAATGTTCGGCCGATTCTCGTTTGTCACGCTTTAAACAACACCGGTCATTTCAAAGCAGGTACATAAACAATGACGTATATCTGTTGGTACAATCTGGCGTCATGTTCGAAAAATCGGAGGGATTGGCGGCTTTCGCCCCCTCCCCTCCAGGGCGTGTGTTAAACGACGCGTCGGCAATTTAGAGGCAGGCACACACAAAATTGCTTATATCGACCGGAAAAGTCTGGAGATTTTTGTGAAAATTTGATAGGTGGGTGGATTTCGCCCCTTCCAGTGCGTGCGTTAAGCCTTTGAAAAGGGGTCTCCGAAACGATGGGAAAGGCTCCGGGCCTTGAAAGAGGGCTCTTGAGACGACGGTTATGGATTCCTGCGTGTGGGTGAAGATATAAATTTAGATGCGAGTTCCGGTGAATAGGCGGGTTAGGGGACTTCGGGCCGTGAGAATGGGGCCCTGAGCCGATGGATGGAGTTCAAGCCATAGAAGACACCCTGGTCTGACGAACGGGACCAAAGCAATACAAGGGACCGATGAAGGGGTACCTAGACCGATGAAGGGGTAGAGGTAGAGGTGGGGGTGGGGGCAAGCTGTTCAAGGCCTCTGGTTTGATAGAGATAACTCTGGGCCGCCAAAGAAAGCCCACGAGCTGACGCAGATAACTTATAGGCACGGGAGGATCTCTGACTGTCCAAGAGGGTCCATACACAGTATGAATGGCCTTTGGGTCAACTAAATGACCCAAGCCGCACAAATGGTCCCTGTCCTGATGGTGAGGGGTTGCATCAGGGGTCCTGATGCAATCCTGATGATCAGTCCCTATCCTATCCCATATTGGTCAGTCCCTATCCCTATCCTGATCGTCAGTCTGCTGCATCAGGGGTCTCCGTCCGCGCGGAGGGACCGTGAGCCATGAAATAGGGCCCCTGAGCGTGGGAGATTGGAATTAGGGGTATCATTAGAATAGCACCAAACGTCACCCTCACGTGCTAACAACCGTTCACAGAGTCGGCACCATCGCTCAGCCTGCACGTTCACAACTGACGCGACTCACACACGGTCGCGAGCTGCCAACGAGCGGTCCTCGTCAAACCACACGCACCTGTGCCAGTCAGTGGCCATATCACAACAGCCAAGGTTCATTTATTCCCAAACTGTGTTCCTCGAAACTATCAACCATTGGAGGATCTAAAAAACGTAATAAAGTACATAGCTCCCTGAATATGGTGCGGTCGCAAACGCTAGGTTTCATAACCTCAAAACATTCGCATTGGAAACATTCTTCAAAGGGAGCGTTCATAACCTCCAAAGAGTATCTACGCCCAGGAATCGTAATATCGAGTAATAATTGCACAATTGTCCACTAGAGGGTCGGTAAAAGCCATGGCGGTAAAATGTAGTACCTAAGTCTTCGGTTTCTGGCAAGAGGTGGCAGTAGCGTACCATTTTACATGAACCCGCGTCGTCTTTCCGATCAGATCCTCACGCCCCTTCTCGTGGGGTTGATACCCCCTCTAAAATCCAAACTAAGCGTTGCACGAAAACGAAAGAGGTGTCATCGGAAAGCGCTCGACGAGTAGGGTCCTGGTCTACCACCAAAACAACTTCCCCCCAAAAGTGACAACATCAGGGGGCTAGATTTTCACGACTTTTCACGACTTACATTATGTTTCTGGCTCTGGGGAGTTCAATTTGGGGGATATATGAAAAACAAAATTTATTTCCAATGAGAAAAGGACAGCGAAATCGACCAGCACTATTATTATTTTGCCCCCAACTTTTTTAATTTCAAAATTGGGAGTTTTCAAGTTTTCTTTAATTTTCCTTTTCCAATGGGTAGAGAAGACCGAGAAACGTTGTTGGAAGTCACCTTACTCTAATAAAATATGCTAATGTTAGCTAGAATCCTCTATTTGAACTGCAATTTGGCAAATGCGCAAAATTTATATGTAGTCAAAAACGAAAAAAGAGAAAATTTCCACTTGTACGTTTTGTTGCATCCATAAAGATAAGCAAAATCTGAAAGTTGCATTAAAATATCTGTATCCGTCAAAGCGTGACGACTGGTTGAACTTTTTTGGAGGTGACCTCACTTGACCTTGGCTAACTCGTTGACCCTAGATGACCTGACTTCAAAATTTTAATCAGCATGCCAAATTGATGTGGGAAAAGGTATGCCAAATTTGGGCGTGCTGCCGCGCGACGTTCGTCCACTATCCGCGAAAAAAAAACCTAAGGGGGGGGGCGGTTGAAGACCCCCCCGAAACAGGACGGGTTAACATAACAGGATACTGCCTTCGCTGTATGAACGCTTCGACAGAAACGGTTTCCTTCAGTGCACAAGCACAGCACCAAAGAATGTCACGTAACGTCGAGACGGATGTTAACAAACATGATGCTTCATGTTTGGCATTTCGCGGTCGCTAACATTGCGGCAAGTTTTGCTCCATTAACGTACGCACGTCCGAGGGGAGATATCTGCCCCCTCCGGTTTTTCCTAATTTTCTGCCATACTAATCGGGTTAGCAAGGCCAACCCTCGCATAGCTGCTCATTGGTCTTTTCCGCATACCCTCATACATTTTTAACCCTGGGCCACCTCAGGTCAGGTCACCAGGTCAGGCTAAGTGACCCAACATCCCTCGGAGTTCTAGGTGGCTTAACTTCCACAATAATTGGGCGATTGATTTCATACTTATAATACGTCATGATCTCATCAGGGACCATAACATGTATCGTTTTTTTTGTAGCATTGACCTGAGGTCAGGTCACGACCATGGCTTCCCCCATTATAGGACTATGGTAAATATACAAATGATCCCTGGCTACATATTTGTTCTCGGAATGACATCACAACGGTTGTGGCGTTTAGTTGGAAGCTATGCTCAATGCTAACACTGATATTTTTGCTCAGTGATCTCACCAAGATCATCTGAGGTCACCTGGGATCACTGGCACATTTATGCGCATTATATCGCACTGCATTGAGCTAGAAGGCTGAAATTACCGTCAATGTGCTTGTATCGCCAAGACATATCGATTGATACATTACATGCCCTCACTAGGCTACTTCATGATCTTGACCTGAGGTCATAGCTTCGGTTGACCCGACCTTAAATCACACCGCCTGTCGTCGATAGCACATTTCAAGGATTGTGGAATCCCGTTTGCTGTTTGTTTCTATCTGTTACAGGTCCTGAGATATGTGTCAATATCTGAGTCCCACCCGGTCTGGTCGAATTTGACCTAGATGACCCAGTGACCTGAATATTGACCTGAGCAAAAAAAATGCCAGAGACACTTTCGATAAAGCCTGTCACCAGCTATGCAACTCCGTTTTCCGTTTGTCGCTAGCTAGCACAGTTCTAGAGATCTTAGGGGGGCAGACATCTGCCCCCGGACATGCGAAGTTGGCGCGGACCGCCGGACGTGCGAGGGTTAACAAAACCTGGTGTAGAATTTATTGTATTGTGGGTGATGGAGTGTTCAGGAATACTTGCTTGCATAGGTATAGAGCCACTGGGGATTCCGCCCTGCCAGCTTTGGCGCGAATGACTGCAGGTTATTGCAGTCTATTTTTTATTTTCGTGGGTGACACCCGTCACCCTTTTCTTTCGTTTCTGGGAGTGACACCTATCACCCCGCGCAAAATTTTATCCTCGTCGCATTTCCGTTCCTTGTGTTTTTGCGTGCTCTCGTTTATTTGGATTTCCTTAGGTAGGCTTTTTTCCCCGCGATGGCGAAAAAGGGAAAAAAGGACCCCAGCTCGCCACCAGAATGAGTTAGAATTTCCCCAGCTGACCACGCCTCCTGACCATCGCTGGACTCCGGACTCGCCCCTGATGCTCCCCCACTGGACACAACTGTTGAAGACCCACGCCGGACAATTCCCCTTGACGCCATGGAAGCCCAGCCCAACAAACATGGGACGCACAAATTCCGCAACTACGCGAAATACACCCCAAGCACGAACTCCGGCACACTATCAACCAAAACACCAGACAAAAGAACCCATACTAACACGATTACGCCACGGACACGTTGCACTTACGCACTCCTACCTCTTACAACAACGGCCTCGACCACAATGCGCAACATGTCAACAAACACTCACAAATAAACACATGCTCATCTACTGCAGCAAATACAACACCAAAAGACAACCTATCACAAACTACTGCAACATGAACAGCATCCCACTAAACATAACTACTTTCCTCAACGGCGACCATCCGACATTACACGAACACCTTTACCATTTTATCGTTATCACACGCCTACTCGATGAACTATAAAAAAAGGATTGGGGAAAATAAAAATTCAAAAGAATAAAATCCAAAGATATGTTAGAAAAGAAAAACAGAAAAATCAACAAAAGGTGCAAAAATGAAAGAGAAGAAAAGAAAAGAAAAACAAACAAAAAACACTAACCCCAAGCGAAACTAACGTTCTTGCCATGTCTAAAGGCGATGACCGGACCCCCTCCCAACTACACCCCCACCCCAAGTTGGCACCGCCCGGAGTGGCAAATCTTCTCTTCCGCACCAGCTACAGCCTCGACCGGAATCACCATCTCATCTGTCTACAAGCCGACTCAACTTTGCTCATCTCTACGCTTCAAACTTCAAGACGACTCAGCTCTACCTCGACTCACCTCCACAGGCCAGCTTTATTCTTCTTCGCTCCCTCTTATCCTCACCAGGATACTCCTCATACCCCACCAAAGACCAGCACAAATCTCTAACACTATAAACGCCCACCCGGAAACAGCCGACATCACCGCACGGCGGCAGGCTGGAAAAATACATGGACACACACACACGCACATGCCGTCAAAGTGGGTCAAGGTTTGTTCTAGGGTACGTATGTGCGCTGACTTCTGATTAGGTGGTCATGTTTGACCAACATGGCCGAAAATTGTTTTTGGCCCCAAGATTACAAACCCCATGTTAACCCGGCGTTGCTTGCTATGTTATGCTACAGGACTCTACCGGATGTTACCGTTGCAATATTATCATGCCACCCGCGTTGGACATCGATTGAATGTTGGACACGGAAATGTGCACTTCACAAACGTGTCATGCATGGCTCGCCATGTATTTGGGCTCGAACTTGGAAGAAGTGAGACATCTGCGGAAATCCACCGGAACATGTTCACAAACGTGTTCCGAAAACATATTCATACATGCATATGAGAGAATGTGAGAGACCATATTCTTACGACCTGAGAATATGTTCTCATATCCGTGACCTGGCTCGAGTTTGCCAAAAGTTCTGCAATGAACGTCCAGAGGTCTGCGCAAAATTGAAGATCATTATCCGACCATTTCTGTAATATGCTGGATGAAAAACGCGAACCTATGCATGGACCCTCTCAAAATGTATGGGATGAATGCCTGTATTCGGTGACAATTAGGAGGGAAGTTATAATGTTTATAATGATGCATGGTAATAATATTTGTTTTATTGATACTGCACTGACAATACCAAACGAGCGTGTGCCTCCACCCCTGACATCGTGTACAAAGGTTATGCATGTCTGTCGTCATCAGGTACGGTCTAGATGATGCCGGATATTAGGGAGCTGGCCGCGACAAAATGTATGTGTCCCGCGAGTAGACAATGCATTTTCGCACTTAATATTTTGTTTGAAATTCATGGAAAATGCATTGGACGTGCTTTATTCATCGTAAAGGAAAATGCGCTGCACATTATACCGTTTAGGATCCAGGAAGAAAAAGGAGCGATATTTGTGGTCCAGTGTAATTTTCAGTTTCGTTAGGTTTCGTTTAAATCCCGTCGCGTCGTTCGTGCGACCAAGCAGTTGGCACTTGCAATCGGCTGGTGGCTGTTGGCGACGTGCCAAGATATTTAGATATATATATATATTTTGCCATGTGGATAGTAAGACACTGTTCCAGTGTAAACACGTCGTATAATTTATTTGGTTGGTTTCATGGACTAGCCACGTGCCGCCGACAAGTTAACTATTCTGGAAGTAAGCTACGCGGCAACGGGATAGATATTTGGCTCACAGTTTGCCGCAATTTTAACCGAACGTGCGGATACCGAACTTCCTGCCATCTCATTCGGTGTATTTTTCTTGCACTCCCCAAAGTGTGTTGCTCTTTCCAGAGCATACGCATCGTACAGGTCGCATTGGATGCAATTCCGATCGGAATTGTGCTTCGTGGTAGTATACCGGACTTACCTGCTTTTACTGCCATACCATGCTATACCATACCACATACCATAGCATCCTATCGCAGATTCAACGACTCGGTTATCAACCAGAGCTCATTTCCATGAATAGCTTCGTTCAGTACAAGTGTGAAAGCAGCACCAAAATAATATAGACTATACATGCTCTTAGTTTGCATCACTTCTTGGTTGGGCGAATCTTCATCTCTACCTTCTTCAGTGAATACTTCTTACCCTTCCATGTCCGCCAGATTATGCCTCGCCAATTGTCCAGCTCGTCTTGATCGAGGGATTCTCCGTTCAGGTTGGAATGGTGACATTGGCTATACCACCAAGCGCCTTTGCATTTGACGGCACAGTTATCAAAATGCAGGTCGTTATCTCGATCTTTTGTGGTGAACCGCTTCCCATTTTCACGCTCCAAACTATCGCCAGCGTCGCCTGAAAAGTTGGACACTGTCAGCCTGTAGCCATCGGCTTCGGACGAGACACGGAAAGTCTTGTAACTGGCGTGGCTCTTGCCCCCCTCCCAATCTTCGAGGTCAATGCGAAGCTCGTACTGGCGAGTCAAGGAGCGGGTCATTAGCCACATGCGTTCGTTGCCGAACCAGAACTCTGCGTGCGGCTGTCCGAACCCCCGCCTGTAGTCGTTCCAGCCGCGGTAGAAGTCCTCTCGGCGCTCGACGTCGGCGCGCCGCTGGACGACCGTCCAGCCGCCGCCGTCCGTGTCCATGTCACAGAAGGCCAGAACGCTGCGCTCCTGACCGATCTGCAGCTGGTGAACACCGCTGGAGGCGCCGGCCGTCAGGTCACTGCAGTCGTGTACAGTGGAGCAGAGGCCGTCCGAGGCCGGCGCAGGTGCCGGTCGCGGCTCGGGGGCGGTCAACGAGGCTTCGATGTCGTGGAGCTGGGCGGCCAGCTCGGTAGCTCGCTGGTCGGCTGTGCTCTGCTGGGCGGCTACGCCCTCCAATCGGGTGACGATGGAAGCGACCCGCTCGTCGACAACACGAAGTGTGTCCACCACCTGGTCGAGCCTGGATAGACGGTGCTTCTCGGAGTCGACTTGCGTGGCACGCACACTGTCCAGCTTCGTGGCAATCAGCCCCAGCCTGTCGACAACGCTCGTCAGCTGCGAAGAGTGCAGCGAAGTGTGTTGATCGGTGGCAATTCGAGCGGTGCGTGACTCGGTGAGCATGCCGACGATGTCACGGAGTGTCGGCTGCGCGTCCCCGCAGCGCGTCGTGATGAGCAGCGCCGTCAGGAGGCGCGCCGCCGCACCACACTGCAGCAGAGACCACATGGAGAGGCAGACGGCCCGTCGACGGGTGACAGTGTGGCACCAAATGAGGGATCACCGCGCAGCGGCTATACGGGAATGTTTATAAAGCCGCCATCTACCGTCCCCCTCCCCCTCCAACCACCGGCTTCCGCAGTCAGCGGCGTTGCGTCTGGGGTGAAGTGTTTATTGTTTTGTCGATTGGCGTACCGAGAGGTCTGGATATGCCTAGGCGGGGATTCCACATGTAGCGCTATTTGGATAGAGGTGAAGATTGATACTACCGCAGTGCAGCATGAAATACTAGGTTTGTTGGCAGTTGACGTCCCCTAAAGTCCAAAGAACTGAGAAGGCTATTTTGCGCAAGGACCACGAAATGGTGGCTGGAGGGAATCCAGGAGGGATTCCACCAGCCACCATTCATGTACCGAGATTGGAGATTCCGCCAAGACTTCCGGGAATCAATATGCACTTCCAAAACGTTAACAAGACAGGTCAGCAGTAGTCTGCTCCTATTAAGTAGAAATTAAGTATTAGTTATTTGGGCTTTAGGGCGCATCGACCATGTTGATCATATAGCAGAAATCACGTATTCCTGAGAATTTCCACGTATTTCCTGCACCACACCCGATTAGACATAAAAAAACATACAGACATAAAAGATTAGTGCAACTTTGAGCCACAAGGGCCCTTCTTGGATGCACTCTGTACACTGAACCAGTTGCCCACCAAATCTGTAATAAGCCCTCCCTCTAATGCTGAAAAGCAAGCCCTCTATGCTTATAATGATTGTCTGTGCTGTTTTTAAAGATGTTCAATGTGCTGCTACTGAAAATGTTTTCTGGCAGCTGGTTCCAGTGTTCTACTACCCTGTTGGTGAAGAAAGTTTGCCTTAACCTTGTTTTGCTGTGGCTAACTTTAATTTTGAATTTATGACCTCTAATTGCATCATTTCTGTTCAATTCAAACATTTCCCCAAGATATCCCCTCTCCAGACCATGGACAAATTTAAAGACCTCGATGAGATCTCCTCTCAGGCTTCTATATCTAAGAGAAATCATATGCAAATTCTTCAATCCTTCCTCATATGCCAGGTTGCTTATGCCATTGACCATTTTTGTAGCCCTCTTTTGTACTCTCTCTAAAAGCCAACAATCTTTTTCATAGCTAGGAGACCAAGCTTGGATGCAGTATTCCAAATGTGGCCTGACATAGGCACAGTAAAGCATCCTGATGACTTCCTCACTTCTGTATGATACATTCATATTTATTGCCCCGAGCATTCTCAGTGCCTTCTTCCTGGCTTCCTTGGTCTGTTCTGATGCCCCCAGTTTTGTGTTTAGAATAACACCTAAATCCTTTTCCCGTTGAGTCACTGATAGCACTTGCCCCCTCCCCCCTCATCAAGTATGGAGCCTTCATATGCTGCTTACCTACATACATGATTTTGCACTTATCAAAATTAAATTTTATTTGCCATTTTTCGGACCACTTCACAAGTTCGTCTGAGTCCTTTTGCAGCGAGATATGCTCATCTTGACCTTTTATTGCCCTAAAGACCTTCAAATTATCCGCAAATTTCAAAACTTTACTGCTTAGGCCACTTTCAATGTTATTTACAAATATAATGAAAAGTAGTGGCCCCAGTACTGACCCCTGGGGGACTCCACTAAGAACATTTTGCCATGATGACTTTGTACCATTTAGCATCACTCTTTGCTGTCTATCTGAAAGCCACAACTCTATCCATTTTAAGATGCTACCTGCAATACCATGGGACTGAAACTGTATCATTAACCGTTTAGGGGCACATTGTCAAAGGCCTCACTAAAGTAAAGATATGCTACACCAACCTGATTTCCCTGATCAAATTGTTCTGTGGCGAAGTTAAAAAAGTCCAAGAGATTTGTGAGACACGATCGTCCTTTTCTAAACCCATGTTGAGTATATTGAATCAGTCTGCTACCTTCCAGATAACTAACTATTCTATCCTTGATAATTGATTCGAGTACCTTGCAGACTAGAGATGTGAGACTTACTGGCCTATAGTTTTCAACTTCCCCTATCTCCTTTCTTGAAAATAGGAACGACATTTGCCCTTTTCCAATCGGTTGGAATTTCATTTTGTGAAACTGATCTACAAATTATTATACTAAGTGGAAATGCCAGTTCCTTGTCAGTTTCCCGCAATACCCTAGCATCAATTTCATCAAGTCCTGCTGCCTTGTTTGGCTTTATTTTCCTGATATGATTGTAAACAACATCACTATCAATGAAATCAACATCATTTATCAGATCACATATCACTGAACTATGATGTACGGTCGGCAGATTGGTCATATCTTCCAATGTAAACACTGATTTAAACTGCTTGCTCAGCTCCTCAACCATCTCACTATCCTCACCCAATGTAGTCCCGTTTACTTCCAGTGGACCAATTGTGCTAGAAACTTTACTCAGCTTGTAGAAACTAGAGAACGTTTTACCCCTGCTACTTTTTGAGAACTGAATAAGCTATTCATATAGAGCATTACACCACCCCCTTTCATTGCTGGACCCCTATTGCACGAAAACATATTGTATCCCTAGATCTCATAGTCCTGCAAGTTATCTCCAAAATACCCTTCACTGACCCATGCCTCCGTAATGCAAACAAAATCTAGTTTCTCCTCAGCAACATAACACTTGAACTCATCAAATTTGGACCGGATACTCTGAGCATTAAACATCATACACCTAACAAATGCTCCATAACCACCTTTGGCTTTTTCATACTGAGGAGTTCTTTTATCACTAGATGAACTATCCCTCTGTCTCCTTGAACTACTGCTGTCCCTATTTGCTGACTTTGAGATTCTATTGCCTTGGCTGACACTATTGGAATATTCCTGAGTTGGCAATGCAATTTCATCCCTCCCCAACCCATTTCCTAGTTTCCCTGAAGGACATGCTCATACACTTTGCCTAACACATGGACCCCCTTCCCAGAGAAGTGCGGGCCATCCCTCTGATAGAGGTCCCACGATGCATAAAACCTGCACCACTCGTCTACAAAGGTGAAGCCTAGCTCATGGCAGAGCTTACCTAACCTGGCGTTGGCTGCCAGTGCCCTAGAGCTCCACTCAGGGGAGGCTCTAGCCCTAGGCAAAATTGCTGTCACAATAACTCTATTGTTACCCTTCAAGGTGACCAGAAGGGCCCTGTAGTCCCGCAGAAGCTCCTCACTCCTAGCAGGACCTATGTTATTTACCACTGCGTGCACTATAACTGTACTAAACTGGTGATCACTGGTGACCTGTGCCACCACTGGTACCAAGTTCTTCACCTTGGTACCAAGCCTGGTGATGCACCTCCTGTCGCTCCTACCTTTACAGAATACTCGATCTAAATGTCGCACACGAGAGTCGCCTACGACCAGCACTGACTCTTTACTACTACTATTCTGGGGGCAGTCATCCAATGCCTGGAACCTATTCGATGTTAATATGCCTGCCCGCTGGGCCGTTCGACTAGGCTTCCTCCCGCTCCTACCACCTGCCACCTGCCACTCACTGACCCTTTCCTTAGGTTCGCGTCTCCAAATTCTCCACCCCCTGACCTCATGCCACTTCCCCTCCTGTAACCTACCAGAACTACCCCTCCTCTGTTCACTATTAACACTCCCCTCTCGAGAAATCCCAGCCACCTTCACAGTAGGGGAAGCCTCAGCTACTTGGTGGCCTGCGACCACCAGGGCATATGATGTCCCTGCTATGGAGTGACCCCTTGTTGCTTTTTCTTGCCTACCCTGTGCAACAAGGGCAGCCTTGAGCTTGGAAAGCTTTGCCTTAAGGGTCCTAATCTCTTCCGCTAGTGCCTGCATCCTGGTCGAAACCATCCTACAGGCTGCAGCTTATGCCTATATTTAGATTTAAATTAACTCGCTAAACAACCGACAAAAAAGGCAACTATCATTCACTATAAATCGCTACCTCCTATACGGTCAGTTAGTTATCTAAGTACCTCAAGAATACCAACAAGCTAAGCAGAAACTATTAAACAATTGTTTGTTTGTTTTTGTTTGTTTTTTAACATAAATAAATAAATAAAATGTCTAATCTAATTGTCTTCTAGACAAGTAGACAACTATATGAATAACTCTTTTGATATCACTTATGGCTAGACAGAAAAATGAACAGTCACACAGCACTTATGAATACCACCAACTTAGTACCAATTAAACTCTATCTTAAACTTAAACACCAAACACACTATGCACCACAACAATAAATACAGTATGTTAGGTTAGTATTAATGCTGTCTAATGTACTTATGAAATCTACACACTTGTAATATATCCAACTACAGAAATCGCAGCGACGAGGACGCGCCTAAAGCCACGAGGTCGCGCCTAAAAACAAGATGGCGCTCGGCAGCCTCGCTAGGTTGATATAGTATAATTTGCCTGCTCCGAAAATGCTTATCAGATAAAAACTAATGAAATATAATCACATAAGTAATTGCTAAATACCTATCCATAGTTTAGACTAGAGTACTGCCCTGTTCTGCAACGACTTATCTGGAAAGCTGGAGCTCCAAAACGAGGCCACATGGCTCAAGGTGTCGACTCCAGGGGTCACTTGGCTATCCTTGGTGCTGTCTACCGGCCTCTGTGTTTCAAGGCCACTGCACGTGGATGGCATGTATTGTGAAACAAATAAATAAATAAGGTGTCGGCTCCAGGGGCCGCTTGGTTATCCTTGGTGCCGTTTACCGGCCACTGTGGCTCAAGGTATCGGCTCCAGGGGCTGCTTGGCTACCGTGGACGCTGTCCACCGACCACCCACGAAGCGGAGCTCCGTGGGACTCCACCCGTGACTACCAATGCGGACACGTTGCGGCAGCTGCTGCTGGAAGTGATAGGCCATGACAAGCCGGTCAACTGGATGGATGACATGGACCGTGACCTTAATCGACACGAAAATATCAAGTAGCACACTGTATCACAATGCGACGGAGTTCAGCCTTGATCAGCTTGTCCAACAACCGACTCGCTCCGGAGGAACACTGTCTCTGACAGAGCAGGTGACCACGAACGTCACTGGTCCGGGACACCAAGCCGCGGTGGAAGCCGCAGTGGAAGCCGCGGTTCAGCCTTCTAGCTCAATGCAATGCGATGTAATGCACATAAATGTGTAGTGATCTCAGGTGACCTCAGAGACCTTGGTGAGGTCACTGAGCAAAAATGTCAGCGGTAGCATTGAGCATAGCTTCAATCTACATGCCACAACGGTTGTGAGATCATTCCGAGCGCAGATATGTCACTAGGAAACATTTGTATATTTTACCATAGTCCTATAATGGGGAAGCCATGGCGGCGACCTGACCTAAGGTCAATGCTACAAAAAAAATGATATACATATTATGGTCCCTGATGAGATCATGACATGCTATAAGTTTGAAATCAATCGCCCAATTATTGTGTAAGTTATGCCACCTAGAACACCGAGTGTAGTTGGGTCACTTCGCCTGACCTGGTGACCTAACCTGAGATGACCCAGGATCAAAAATGTATGAAGATATGCGGAAAAGACCAATGAACAACTATGGGAGGTTTGGCCTTGGTAGCCCTATTAGTTTGGCGGTAAATGAGAAAAAAACCGGAGGGGGACAAATATTTGCCCCCCGGACGTGCGCGGGTCAATTCAGGCGCACACACTCACATAGCACTCCCGTCGGGAAGCAATTCAGCGCCGGACATCAGTGTCGCCAGTCCGCAACTGGCGCAGCTCTTTGATTGGTCAGTCGGCCCGGACCCCAGAGATAGTCATCACCTCCCGATATGGCTTCATTTCACACATGGTGCCATCCTCAGAACAAGGCCACATCGATAGAAGCTCCAAAACGTTGACTTGATGGAATTCGCAGTTCGACTTCAAGATACTTTTAATGCAATTGATAACAGTCTTACTGTGTCTTTAGAGGATTTCACATCCCTTCTATTGCAATGTGCCACAGAGAGTATCCCGCGCACCTCGGGCAGACCCCGGCACCCCCCAGTGCCGCTGTGGGCTGAACAATGCCGAGAGGCTATTCACGGCCGTCGACGCGCCTTCTGCAAATTTGACCATGATAGTACTACGACTAATTTGATTTCCTTCCAAAAAGCCAGGCGGCAGCACAGCGTACAATGCGAGAAGCCAAGAGGATGTCATGGCGACAGTACGTGAGCACGCAAAGCCACTCTACTTCTGCAAGATTCGTGTGCTCTCAGATAAAACGTATATCTGGCTGCTCTCGCTCAACACCACTTCTGGTTCTGCACGTCGGTGGCGCCATAACCGCGGATCCTCTTACCGTGGCCAACACCCTCGCAAGAGATCTAGCTGACCGAAGCCTGAGCTGCGATCGAAACGTTCGATTTAGGGAGCACAGAGAAAACTGTGAAGCTACACCTTTCGACTTTACTACCGCTGAGAAGCACACTTACAATAAGCCATTCACAATGGCCGAGCTCACATCGAAAATCTCTACTCTACGCTGCGTACCTTTACGCTCTGCATTCTCTGGTGACCATGACTGGTGGTCCCAGATTGGATGGGGTGGGGTCTGGGCCTTCTGGCTTCATGAATTGCCAATGTTAGTGTATTATTATCCTTATGCAAGACGAAAATATGTCTTGAAAGTCAGGATGGACCTTGGATTCGTGAGAGATCTGCAGCCCTGTTGGAGACCTAGCATGTCTGTGAATGGGTTGCTATGTTGTACTACAACATGCCGGTTGTCCGACCATTTTTTCCCGTGGTGAATTCCCTCTCACGAATGCCTTTTCTTCGCACCACAAGTGCTGAATTGAGCATCGTGCACCAAAAAAGAAAGCACGTGGAGATTGTTTGATCAATTATGCATTAGGAGATGCCGATGGTTGGTTGGTTGGTTATTGGTTTTTACGATACACCGACCGTTGAGTCATGCAGCGTCGCCAATCCCTCACGCCGATTGGTCGCGGGCGAAGAGTAGCGAGAGGTGAGACTCGACCCCACAACCTTTCGATTGTGAGACGAGCAACTTACCCCTAGGCTACTCGTCCCCGAGATGCCAATACAAACCGGAGACAATTACCGAATCAACTTGAAAAAGTCAAACACGAAATGCGTGCACGAATTGCAATCGATGCACGGCCTGAAACCGATGTTTTGCCTGCGTACTTGATCTGTCGAAACCGTACCAGTCATGGCACGATCGTACCATAGTGGCAACGCTGGCTTAGAGGGATGCCATGGGCATGCCAGTTTGCATAACGGAAAGCAGAAAGCTATTGTAAGGAAACAGATTTCACATGAAAATTAACTTGCGTGTACATTATCATTTTAAACGCCTAATAACGGACCGACTCAACATGATAATGAACACCGTATATAAAGGAATTATACCAGAGATGCCAAGCACAAGCAAATTGTCGCCGTGAACCGCTTAATAGCGCTGAGGCCGGGCGTTGCTGAGCTGCAGCAGTGGCAGTGTCACGCTCGGGTCCGTCGGAGCACGTGAGATGTGGGCTGGCGTTCTGGTGGCGATCGTGCTGGGCGCCTACATCTGGAGAAGATGGAGTACTTACAGCAGGAACCTTCCCCCAGGTATTTGGGAAGGAAGCAGCAACATTGCATCCCTGACTATGCGGGGAATCATAGGTGTAGGTGTTTGAACATTATTGGGAGGGCACACTGCATGAGGGCAGGATGAGGATCAAATATATTTGGGTGGGTTGGGGTGCCAAGTAGGGTCCATGTTCAAAGTTGAAACTTTTGGTAGGCACGACAAACATTGATGGACAAGTGCGCTCCCAAAAGTCCAGTCTCGTCCAGCTACACTCCGGGAGAATGGAGCTAAACACCACGATACTCAATTCTGCAAACTATACACATTCATTTGCACGGGAAAAAGCATATGCAAAATTACTTCCGAACTCCACTCAGGCGAGGCACTGCCTTCGTACCCAAATGGGCCAACTGCTCCCACATATAACATTGGGTAGATATACACATGTAGCCCGTCATGGAATATATATCGAAACGTATGGTTTTCCGGTGTTTTCGGAAGTTATCTGAATGTATTTGACATCAATTTGTAGATGCAATGAATGCTTTTCCGAACAAACCTTCAGATGTTTTATCGCGCAATAGTATTACGTCATCGAAGGATTCCGCGTAATCTGTGGTATTGGTGTCAAGTGGCATGACTTTAAACAGTGAATACTTCGCTTATATATAGTCTCTCAATGTAATAGTACGCTAAGAAATTGCGAGGTAAGCTTCAACAAGTCTTGTTTATACCTTTTTTCGAATTTGGGCTTGGGAGCTTCTATATCCCGCGCCGTCTTTCCGGTCAAATGCTCACACCCCGTCTCGGGAGGAGGGGGGTTGGAGACCCCATCTAAAATCCAAACTAAGCATCGCACGAAAACGAAAGAGGTGTCATCGTAAAGCGCTTGACGAGTATGGTCAATTTCAGGAAACAATTTCCACCCAAAATTGACGTCTCCAGGCTCGGACAATATTTTCACGACTTTTCACGACTTACATTATGTTTTTGACTCTGTCGAGTTCATTTTGGTGATATATGAAAAACAGAATTTATTTAGAATGCGAAAAGAACAGAAAATCTACCAGGGCTACAATTTTGTTTGTCCCCACAAAATATTTGTTTTGTTTGAAATTTCAAAATTTTGCGTTTTCAAGTTGTCTTTAATTTCCCTTTTCCAATGGGTAGAGCAGACCGAGAAACGTTGTTGGAAGTCAACTTGCCCTAATACAAAATGCTTACCTTAGCCAGAACCCTGTATTTGAACTGCAATTTGACAAATACGCAAAATTTATATGTAGTCAAAAACTAAAAACAGAGAAAAATTACACTCGTTCCTTTTGTTATATCCGTAAAGATCAGAAAACGCTGAAAGTTTCATTAAAATATCTATATCCGTTAAAGCGTGACGACTGGTTGAACTTTTTTGGAGGTGACCTCACTTGACCTTGACTAACTCGTTGACCCTAGATGACCTGACATAAAAATGTTGAATCAGCATGTTAAATTGATGTGGGAAAATGTATGCCAAATTTGGTCGCGCTGCCACGCGCCGTTCGTCCGCTATCCGCGAAAAACCTGAGGGGGGCGGTTGAAGACCCTCCCCCGGGACGGGACGGAATATCAGACACGAAAATATAAATGACTGCGTTAGTGGTTCAGTGATTGCAATAAGACCGGCTCCATCTCTTTGTTGTATTTTCGGTTTTATTCATTTCTTGAACTGGTTTACCCATCGCTTCAATTTTCCTTCATCTTGTGTATTTTTGGAAAGACCGGTATTACTTCATTTTGTGTATTGGTATATTTTAGGAAAGGAAAGAAATATACGATTTAGTTAGGATTTTATCATACAGATTTCCCTATTAACACATAAACACCATAATTCCTGGAGCCCTCGGCTACGGTTATTCCTGCACTATTATTCCTGGAGCCCTCGGCCTTGCTGTGTGTCTGAGTGGGCTTCAGCAATATCCTTTTGGCAATATCTGGCGGATGGGTATGAATAACGAGCTGAGAGTGGTGCGCTAACCTTGGCTTACGCTACCTTGCTCTTGTCATCCCTCGAATTTAGTTTAATCAGCTCGCAAGGAAATTGAAGGGTTTTCCTGTCTGCGTATTTATTTGGTTGTATCATGTCGATTACAGTTCAAGATGGGCTTTCCTCTTTCAGGACACGCGCTATTACAAGTTTGAATTGTCAGGTTTTCCTGTGGCCAACTGTGAAAGAGTCGGAACAGCTGGACATTGAAACAAACACGCACTGTCCGGCACACCCTAGCGTCCACCAGCCGGCCTGATCTTAGCGATGCACAACTTTACCGCTGTAAAGCCAACCTGTCCCAAATGGCTTTCATCATTTCCCCTAGCCAAATCTTTCGAACCTTGATTTCGCCATTGTGAATGGTTTGAAATGTTAACATTCTATCTTTGTATATTATGCCAGTAAAATTCCTTTCAGCTGTTCAGATTTGAAATTCGCAGAGTATATTCCGAAATCTTACTGAGGAGGGAGTGGGTGGTGGAAGCCGCCAGTTTGCATATTTAGGCTTAAAAAAGCACTACAGGTAAAGGGTTAAAACAGATCAGGTATGGAAGATATTTGGATACTGGGAATCAGGGAGGCCTTTCTCCTCTTTGGTCGGATCGAAATGATTAAACTCCGAAAATCCTGATTTCAATGTCACATAAACTCATCTGCCTTGATTTCGTTTTGATTTTCTAAACAAAAGATGGGTACTACCGTAGCATATCGTAAAAGTGGATGTTGTCACGAAACTCCTAAAAGGGTACCATAGGTAACAAAACACGATCTGACCTGAGTCTAAAAAGTCGACCTTCCGCATCATGTCGCAACACCTAGTCAATATAGAGGCACTGCAGCTATTTCTAACAAAGGCCCAATAGAATACAGAGCATGAGAGCATCAGAGCAGAGCAGAGCAAATAGCATATAATACTATGCTATTTTAAACGAGATATAAATGCAGCTGAAACACCAGTGGACATAGTTAGAAAGTCCCTGAACTTCGTTAGAAGTGCGGATGACGACATTATTAAAAAACTGGCCAATTGGCATACAAGATCAGCAGAATACAAATCAGTTGCTTCTTTACCTTCCATCCGAAATAAGTAGTTTGTCCCAAATTACTAATGGAAGCAAAAATTGTCCCCACATGAGAGGGAAATTACACATATTGCCCAATTTCAATGTTCGTTCTATTATCAAAGATTATTGGATGAAACTATGTTCTGATAATCCTGTTTTACCTGAAACGGAATAAAATAATCAATCCCATTTATTATTTTTAACATAGCAATTACCAGCCAAATGCTCTCTTTTAAAATGAATTTACGAAATGTGTGGAACATTAACCCCTTCTTCTCGGTCTTTTCGGTAAGATCCTCGCACACTCTATCCGTGGGGTCCTTTTACGCCCCCTTTAACTTCCAAATTAAGTGTTGCACGAAAGTGAAACTAGTGCCATCGGAAACCACTAGACGAATATGGTCTAAAACCACCCAAAAATGCTGTCCCCAAAGTGACGTCACTAGATTGTCGAGATGATCAAGATTGTCATGTTTCATGTTTGTCGCTCCGAGGAGTTTATGTTGCTGGAGATTTGAAAGCAAAATATTTAGAATCAGAAAAGTAACACGAAATTTACCAGCGCCCTATAATTTTTGTCCCCACACAAAACAAAGTGATATTTTTAAAAAGATTTTCCGAATATGGTTTCCAGTTTTTTTTTTCTCAATTATCCTAACGGATAGAGTGGACCACAAAACGTTGCTTTAAGTAAACGTTTCCTCATAAAAATGCTTACTTTGGCCAGATTCTTCTATTTTTGTCCCTAATTGGCAAATATGCAAAACTAACACGCCATGAAAAAAGAAGAAAATACCTCTAGTGCGTTTGGTTGCATCCCTAAAAGATGAGCACACTCTAAAAGCTTCATTCAAATATCTTTATCTGTTAAAGCTTGAAGACTGGTTGAACGTTTTTGGTGGTGACCTTACTTGCCCTTGAATAACTCGTTGACCGTAGATAACGTCACATTAACATGTTCACACAACATGCCAAATTGATGTTGGAATATGTGTGCAATATTTCGACGCATTGCCATGAGCCGGTTTTTTTCCTGTACACGCGAAACAACTCGGGGGTTGTGATAATAAGAACCCCCTCCCGAGACTGGGCGGGTTAAGACCTTACATGTTGGCTTTACATTGTTTTTAGAAAGGCTTTTGATGCTGTGAGTACGGACATTAAAAAAAAAGAAAAAAATGCAAAGTATTGGAGTCTCAGGGCCTGTGCTGAGGATATTACATTCAACTTACCCTCATAAAAATTAACAAAATCTACATCAGAAAAAAAATGTAATGTTAGAAGCGGGACTGACTAAAATGGGAGTTACACAAGGCTCCCTACCGGGTCAACTGCTCTTCGTTATATGCATCAGTAATTTTGGCAGCTATTTGCATGGAATATCCTATCCATTTGTTGGTGATGCTGCTGACATGATTCATGTTACCAATATAAATCATCTACCACGTAAAGTTAATGACATTGTTACTGGATGAATTGTTTGTTTACTGCGTGGTTCCCGACGCACTTTATGTACATTCACTATAGCTAATAGCGCCGCCCACACTGTTTCACCGGTGGGCCGCGGAATTGGGAAATGTCCCGAGCAGCGCTAGTGTCGAACCCCGGACCTTTGGTGCCCAGAGCCCAATAACTAAACCACCCGGCCATCTCCGCCCATTGCTGAACGAATTAATCGTCCGCACGATAATATATTAGCATTGAACATCACAAAAACGAAGCACCATGCTCCTTCAGATGCACCATGTTTGGGCTTAAACATTCCCATGCATTATCTAGAAGTAAACGTGCCTCGCTGCCGAAATGATCGATGAATAACCTAATAGAAAATAGCGTACCTAGAAGTTCCGATTGAACATCATCGATCATTCCCCGATCACTGTCTTCCTCCGGGAAGGAACTGATGCCATCTGGACGAGGGTCTCCTTTCAATAATATGCTGGATCCCGTAGTAATGATTGAATTCTTATCTTTGAGCTTTTTGTCGTTTGGATGATTGCAACATGTTCTATCTCAACAGGACCGTTCAACATTCCTCTACTGGGGAGCTGGGAACTCATCAAGCTGTACCTGCGGGGTGGCAGCATGCCCGAGATGTACACCCGCCTCGGCGCGCGCTACGGCCCGGTCATCTTCATGAGGATGGTCATGGATACACCTGTAATCGCAATCCGCACGTATGACGTCATCAAGGTGAACGATGTTGGTGAGCATAGGAGTGTAAGAAGTGCCCAAGACAGCTCTAAGGGAATGAACGGTTTTCATTTTGGAAGATTTTTCAAAGTTCAAGTTTCGAAGTTCAAAGTTCAAAGTTTCATTTCAGTTTCCTTACTGACAGTACTTGCCATACCACCCCGAGGATGGTCAGGTATGCAACTGGATTTGAGGCATTTCGAAGCCTGTAATTGGGAAAAGACAGCCGTTTCCAGAACAATGACGCTAATGACATGACTTTCGCTGGTTCGGAGAGCATGTTATCCATCTTTTAAATACAATATTATTATATCACCAGTTATTTATGTACATGAATGATTCCCTTGTGCGACGACTTCAGTGCATTAAGCCAGTCAATCGATTACACCACTGTGCAGTACTTTTGTTATATACTCGGACACAGTAAGACAGGCAGGATTTTCTTCGGGGGGAGGGGGGGTTATGACCAAACACAAATTGGCATGGAGTAGAGCGTGCTTTTGGTACCCTAAGCGCACCAAAAATATATCGTTTTGTTTGTTGACAATCTCAAAACGTTTCCCCTCATCGTATGCAGTTTTCATTGCTAAGGGAAGATGGCGACCCCTATTGGATTCCGCCCCAGTTCGATCATATCATGTGCAACTCACTATGTTGCATCCATATGTTGTCACTGTATCCACCTGCGTACACGTCCAGTTTTTTGTCTAAATATAGGCGTGGCTCTTTTAGCTAAGCATATGGGAGGGGAAATGCCGAGCTCATAAGTTGGAAAACCATTTGATATGTCAACGATGCACCTGCTTATGACAATTTGCAATCCTAAGCTGACCCGGTATTTGGTGATACACAATTCGTGTTCAATGATTGCTTTTTTGGGTGGGGTGTGGGTGGGGGTGGGGGGGATGGGGAGCTGTATCACGCAGTGACTACCATGATCATTTTGCATCAGTTGTCACACATGTTGCCATGAAGAATGTGCGACAAAGATGAAATATTGTTCTTGATTTCAGGAGGCATCGAAGAATAGCCTGCTGGCCGGGATGACACTACCCTACTTGTATCGGCTAGCCAGCAACTGGAACAATTATGGACTCAGCTTTTGTGATGGTGAAAACCAGCAAAGGAACAGAAAGCTTACAATGAGAAACTTACGCAAGTTTTACAAAGATGATGCTCGCCTGGAAACCCTTGTCAACTTCGAATGCTCCGCGGCTGTAGAAAACCTGATGTCCAGAAATGGAGAGCCGGTCGACATCACCCATGAGCTTGCGCTAGCCAACACTAACAGCTTTTTCCAGATCGTAATGAGTCAACGGTTTAACCTAGACGATCCACAGCTTTTGGCTTTGCAGAAAAGTCTCCGTGCGATGTTTGAGTTACTTGCAAAAACGCAGAGCTATTTGGATTTCATGCCTTGGCTAGGTGCAATCTTGGGGGAGAATTCTGATCGGAAGAGGATGGAAAAAATACTTGACTCTATATACCCCTATGTTGACGAAGCTATCCAGGAGCATCAGGCGACGTTGCAGGAGCAGGACGAGCCCCGGGATATGATTGACGCTTATCTCTTTGATGCATCCCGACAACAGGGGGATCGCATGTCCACTGAAGATCTCCGTGTGCTTGTGAAGGACTGGATCGTCGGAGGCCTGGACGGACCCAATGCTACTCTGACGTGGGCAGTGATGCTGGTAGCAGCGAACCCCGACGTACAAGACAAGGTCCATGACGAGATCGACAATGTCATCGGTCCTGATCGTGCCCCGTCTGAAAACGACGAGAAGGACTGTCCGTACATCACTGCCGTGATTGACGAAGTACTTCGCTATGTCACACTGACGCCGTTCAACCGACACTTCACCTCTATGGGAGCTACGACCCTCCTCGGCTACCACATCCTAGCCAACAGCGTCATCCTGGTGGACCAGAACTCGTTGCACCACGACCCTCAGGTCTGGGGCGACCCGGAAAAGTTCCGGCCGGAACGCTTCCTCACGGAAGAAGGACAGCGACTGCGCGAGCACGTGCACGGGTTCGGCATGAGTCCACGCACGTGTCCTGCAGAAGCATACATTCGCAGTCAGTTGTTCCTGTTCCTCGCTGGGCTCTTTCAGAAGACAACGATGCGAATTCCAGGGGGCAAAAGTGTTGACAAAGATCCATCGGGTATCTTTTGCCGCGAGGGTTCAGCGATCGGCTGTGATTGTGGAGCGTCGGGGCCCTCGTCAACAGGCTACTTGAATTTAATCTGCACTTGTCTACTAAAAGTCAACTGCACTTGTCGCCTATTTTGCATCATTGGACAAAAATGTTTTAAAAAAATATGTATAGACTAGCCAGTGGTTCTCAAAGAGAACTAATGCAATGAGGTAACGCTATTTGCGTACACTTGGAGCTTCTAGGACTATGTAAGCATAGGCCCAGGAAGACGAATGCACAAGAGTCCGATCATTTCACTATTGATGGGAGAGAGTAAACGGAATGAAGTACGGCCTCTTCCAGCTGTTTCCAAACTTCTTCGCTGAAAAATATTGCACTCCATTATGTATCATTTTCGGTCTCCATTCGTTGGTGTTCATCGAAAAGAATGCAAAATAGTATGAGAAAGACGAACTGCAGCATACCAGGACATGTTGTACACCAAAAATGGCGTATATCGGCCGATATAATCTGGAGTTATCTACGAAAAACCGGAGGGGCGGGCGGATTTCGCGCCCATCCCCCTCCCTCCAGGGCGCGTGTTAAAATGATAGATTCACTCGTTTTGTTTAATATTTGCGTTGTTTATCAAGGAATTGATAGTTTTCAAAACCTTGCGAATCCTGAGTAGGGGATGGCAGCATTTTCCGATGTATGACGGGGAGTATATGGCATGGGCGAGGTCTTTGAAGTCGGGGTAATCACACTTCTCCACCGATTGATGGAAGTTTGCCTTAAACATTCCGAGAGATAGCCGATAGCCGAAGAACCCCACTTCAGCCACAATGTGTTGAGCCCGAGGAAGCTACTAGCATTGCTCATCACATTGGGACAGCTGCACCCACATGTGACCGGGTGGTTACCAGTAGGGAGAGCCCTACTGGATGTTCGCATGTAAGTAATACATCTTTGCTGTCAGTGCAGAGGAATCTGAAAGGGCGAGGAAACCTTTGGATGATAACCAACAAATTAATCCCTTGCCAAATTAGCCACCGGCTGTAACGCTACCAGCTATAGCATATATTCAAGGATCGAGAAACGCACAATCCTGCCGGGACATCCCAAATATATTATCACATGAATGGAATATTCGGTACACGATTGCAAAGCACTCCTACTACACCACATATGTCTGCATCACCAGAACACATGTGCAAATTACAACGGAAAAAACAAATCCAGCTACACCAACAATATCAAACCAAAGGCAGGCACATATCAAGTTCACCAACAATGATAAATCATCCTCACTAGACTTAGAGCTGGTTGCAATAAACAAATACAGCCTCAACCAGAGGATGACCAATATACGACACCTCACTGCAACAACTGCAACACCACATTAAGCACAGGTCACGTCCTGCTAGGCTGTAGTCACCTTAACGCTCAAAGGCAACCACTTAATGCCTTCTGCCAACAAGAGGACATCGCCCTGTCCGTTCCATCGCTTCTAGGTCATGCACCCGAAACTCCTTCAATTGTTATCTTATTATTTGTACGCCACAAAACCAGTAGGAGTGCTGTAGACACCACACCATTAACACGCGCACTGGAGGGGGAGGGAGGGGCGAAATCCGCCCACCCCTCCGGTTTTTCGTAGATAACTCCACATTTTACCGGCCGATATACGCCATTTTTTGCGTACCTGCCAATAAATAACCGGCGGGTTCTTTGAAGTAAGGAAAATGAAAATCGACCGACAATTTGTTCGAGTTAGGAGTCGCTAAAGTCACAACATTTTCCCAGCGCCAGATCACAAATATCGGCGCTGATGCGCTTCCCGTATATGAGCAAAAAGGAAGTGTTCTTGGCAAAACTAGCGACTTGTTTGATGTACATTGTCATGCTACATTGTTCCAGTCATGTCAAGTCACCGATGTCAAGTCAGGTCAAGTTCATAACAGGTTAACACACGCCCTAGAGGGGGTATGGCGAAATCCGCCAATCCTTACGATTTTTCGTACATAACTCCATATTGTACCGGCAGATATACACCAAATTTTCCCGAACCTGCTTAGAAATCACCGGCGCATTGTTTAAAGTAAGAATAATGAAAATCGACCGAGACGTTTTCAGGTCAGGGGCCGTTAAAGTAAAAACAATTCGCAGCGCCAGACCACAAAAATCGGCGCTGATGCGCTTCCCGTATATTGGCAATAGGGAAGTGTTCTTGACAACACTAGCGACTTGTTTGATGCATATTGTTATGCTATATAATTTAAAAGTCATGTTAGGTCGCCGAGGTCAAGTCAGGTCAAGTTCATGATAGGCTAAGGGAACCAAACTTGGTCAACTGGAATGTGTCATAAATGCAAATGACTGTCATGCGATTGATGTCACTTTACATGTTACTCCCTATACATCCCGATATCTACTGTTTGTCATTGTGTGCCTAAGCGTTTCCATACTTTATTCATGTATTTCATTCCATTCTTTGCGAAGGCGATTGTGCCGAGCCGCCCAACGGAGCAGTCGGGATGGGAGCCCAGTTCCGTTAACTGGAGCAGGTAATGACCTAATAAAGTGGTCCTATATAGATGACCTGAGGTCAAATTGCTGATCTGACATCTGTATTGCATCATCAGTAATGACCAAAACATCATTAATGCCAATTTTGGAGCATTTAAACACAACCACAGCGATCCATAACAATGACAAACCAAGCCACGCAAAATCAGATAAATTTTGCTATTTTGACCTTATTTGACCTTGAAGATATTGACCTACGGTCATGAACTTTGTACACAATAGAGTTCACTATCGTGCCCACTCACCCTGTGAATTTCGTTGCTCTAGCCATCATAGGAACTGAGATCTTAGGGGGGGGGGCAGGTATCCGCCCCTCGCAGAAGACACGCAAAGAGCAATTTCCGAATGCCATCCGTTGTATGTGAGCCGATTTGCTTTCCAATGCGAAATAAATAGTTGCCTATCGGTGCCGTCGGACGTAGTTGAGCCGACGTGCTTTAAGAAAAAATGCAAGGAAAGAGCATATAGCTAACATGACTTCCCAGATGAGCGATCTGACGTAGATGAGCCAATTTACATTGCAACTCGAATGCCATCCGTTGTAGTTCTTTCCAACGAAATAAATATTGCCTATCGGTGCCGTCGACGTAGTTGAGCCACGTGCTTAAAAAAACAAGAAGAGCATATAGCTAACATGACTTCCCAGATGAGCGATCTGACGTAGATGAGCCAATTTACATTGCAACTCAATACGTAAAACGGCTACCCAGAGCTACAGCGGAAGTAGATGAGCCGAATTGCAAAGCGCCGTACTAACCCCACTAACAACCATGCATGACATGCTTAGACTAACCCCCTACTAACAACTGGCACGCGGCGGCCGGCGTGCTACGCGGTGTGGACAATTACCTCCTTGCCCGCACGGCAAAGTCCACTCGGTTCTCTTCGACAAGGGTAGGCTAATCACGAAACCATGGCAAAATCAAATTTTCGTCAGTCTCAAAATAAACCCGTCCCCCACCCCACTTAAAAATTATCCTACGGAGGAGTAAAGTAGAATTGCACCATTTAGACACCCACCTTAGCGTCTGATACATTATAACTTAAGGCTCCCTTGCAGTTATTGTGCATTTGCTTTAGGTTTGCCTGCAAAGGACACTTGCATTAAAGGCGGCACCAATGTCCGGTATGGCACGGCACGCCTATGAAACTTACTTTTCCCATTCGTGTATATACTACCCATTGTGTTGTATGCATATTAGTCCCTGTGTAGGACGTATTCTACCGGCGATGAGAAAAACAATTGAGCGACCAGTTCAACCACTGCTTAGTGCATACTCGTACTTAAGCCGGACAGATTTATTATCTACATACAAGCGCCTTTGCCAAGGTCACCATTCGACGGGAGCTTCTCTCACTGTTATGTCTGATAAATGGTGCAACGTGGTCAGATGCCTTGCGTCTTGCGTGCCGATGCCAGTGTTGTTAGTATTGAGGTGTTGGAAATGCATCAATGTGATCGACGCGAGAAGCTGCAGTATTAGCTCGTAGTGAGTGCAGTGTGACACCTTCAACATCACCACTGAACACGGCCGGTGGTATCAGGGCGTAATTAGTGCTCAGATATTATATGTCTTCTCTAACGAAGTACACCTGGACACTGGCAATTGGATTGTGGGCCCATTCCTTGACGATCCTCAACTTCTGGCCAGGGATCGACAAACAAAAGCACTCCAGGTGATTTAGAAAACGGCAGCATCCCTGGCACAATTAGAAGATTGGTCTGGTCAATGCATGACAACAGTTATTCCATCAAAATGTTTAATTACTGATATTTTGAACGATGACTTTACTCGGTGGTGATGCACTGTCGATTGCGATCAAAGCTGAGGGTCAACGGTGAAGACAGCCACATTGGGAAGCAATCTAGGTTTTGTCCTTGACCGACATCTTATTATGGACCACCTGCCCTTGTCTTGGGGATGGGTATACACTCGATTCCAGCTCGACATCACCACCAGGGCAGTCCATTAGAAGAAGTAAAAGCATTTCTTTACGCACAATTCCAAAAGATAATGGCGCTATATATATCAATTCAGTAAATTCATAAGTTTCATGCAGCCCATTTATTGTGCTAATTCTGTTGTAAACAAACTGCTACTAAATACGAAATATTAGTGAGAGGATATATGTTACGAAAAAGATACCATAAAGGTGAGTTTTTTCCCTAATCATGCTTTCAATTTCAAGAGGGATAAACGTCGCTTATTTGGGAATCTTAGACTCAAGGAACAGGTGACGTGGCAATAGCTTGCTTTACGACGGTCTTTTGCTCACAAATATAACATGCCTTGGAGCAAGATATCATGAGGAGAGCCCGTATAATGATGACGATAAGTCAGCACTGATATGCGATTGTTATTTTCACAGCACGTTCAACAACCTAAATTTTTTTAGACACAATGCCCGAGCGAGAAGAGTTTTACACACACACGCAGCAGGAGATAATGATCCGGCAGCTTTTATCGTGAACCCTTCGTTGCATGGCGTTGCATGGCGATTGTCGTTCGTTGCATGGCATGGCGATTTCTCGGACCGTGACGCCGGAAATATCTCATGACTCCATTCCCTGCCAGGCGCAGGCTGCGTGGATCAGCGTAGTTCTGGCAAAGATGAGTCACGATTGTGCGTGAGTGAAGCTCTGGTCCGGGTTAGCTGACCTACAGCAGTGATAGGGTGACGATCGTGCCCCACAGGGCTCCCACAATGTGGGCTGGCGTTCTAGTGGCGATGGTACTGGGCGCCTACATTTTGGAGAAGATGGAGCACTTACAGCAAGAACCTGCCTCCAGGTATTTGGGAAAGATCGAGCAACAGTGCAGTCCTCACCATGCGGGTGATCACAGGTGCAGGTTTTGGACATTGTTGGGAGAGCACGATACATGAAGGCAATGAGCGGGCGCATAGGTATGCAGTGTGGCGTACCACATAAGGTCCCATGTCAGAAGTTGAAACCATTGAAAGTTATGGTCAACATTGGTGAGCAAATGAGTTCCAAAAAGCGCATAGTGACGCCGGGTGATGGATCTACATTCCAGGCACGCTGTACTGTATGCAGTTCAACTGTGGCCGAAACCTTGCCTCCGCAACTGTGGGTAGGATCCTTAATTGAAGTTCATTTAAAACTGGGCAAACATGAACAACTAGCGCAACACGCAATTTGCATCCAAGCATTTTTAAAGTTTTTTTTTAGCGAGTTGATTGTATTTCATTCTCATCTTTAGAGGAAATTGATGCTTGTTTTGGAAGATCTTAGTTTAAACCGCGCCATCTTTCCGATCAAATCCTCCCACCCCAAGCACTCGACGAGTAGGGTCCGGGTCCATCCTCCAAAACACTTTCCCCCAAAAAATGACGTCACCAGGGTGCTGGATTTTCACGACTTTTCACGACTTACATTATGTTTTTTACTCTGGGGCGTTCATTTTGGCGGATTTATGAGAATAAAAAGTTTATTTGGAATGAGAAAAGGAAAGCGAAATCGACTAGGGCTATCTTTTTTTTGCCTCCCAAGAAGAAATTTGTGTTTTTGTCTTGGAAATTTCAAAATTTTGAGCTTTCACGTTTTCTTTAATTTCCCTTTTCCAATGGGTAGAGCAGACCAAGAAACGTTGTTGGAAGCCAACTTGCCCTAATAAAAAATTCTTACTTTAGCCAGAAGCTTACTGTATTTGAACTGCAATTCGGCAAATACGCAAAATTTATAAATAGTCAAAAACGAAAAAAATGCAAAAATTCAACTCATACGTTTTATTGCATCCATAAAGGTAAACAAACGCTGAAAGTTTCATTAAGATATCTGTATCCGTTCAAGCGTGACAACTGGTTGAACATTTTTGGAGGTGACTTCACTTGACCTTGACTAACTCGTTGACCCTAGATGACCTGACCTAATTTTTTTTAATCAGCATGTCAAATTGATGTGGAAAAAGGTATGCCAAATTTGGGCGTGCTGCCGCGCGCCGTTCGTCCGCTATCCGCGTCCTAAAAAAAAACAGCATTACCTTCATTGAAATAACACCAGCAAGTCTTATATTAATAAGCAAATAATCTGGACTAACCTAGCATTTCTTACCAATTTTAGATCACCCAAAACATGACGATATTGGATTCAGTAAAATGTATGGCTGTTGAGTTACGTAGAATCCACCGATGTTGGTTTCCATAAAATGTATCGATTTTGGATCACCTAGAATCTACGCGTACTGTATCGCTTATACAATGGGCATGATGTACCGGCAAAGAATATCAGAATGAAAGGCTTCACATAAAAACGAAAGGTAAAAATATAAGAATGTTTCTGACAATAGTTATTTATATATAGAACACATTATACGGCATTTGCGTGGGTTGCTATACATGCTACAATTCTTAATGTCCGACATATTTACCCATTGCGAAATGGGTGAGCCTCTTGCTTCGCTTCCGTTTGTCGTCAACTAGCATTGGGCCAAACACACGGAATGCTTTTCCCCAGCGTTGATTCAGAGATATGTCGCAAAATGGTGGGCATGGAAGTCCTTGCAAATGGACATAAAGAACTTACAAAATCGGTTCAAATACCGCATTTCAAAATGATGCTGACAACCGGGTAAATATTACATTACCGGTATCTTCCAAATCTGGTAACACTATTTTGTGAATATTGTGTGTAATATAAATCTAAAGTTGCCAATTTGGTGAAGTAATTAACTTTTATTCAAGAATTTACAATCATTCATTATATGTGAAAAGCAATTCCTGTTCAATATTCAAATGCTTACCGTCGTGAACGATTTAAATGTTAAATGGACAAAAGCTCAGCGATGAAACAACTCGGAACGGGCTTTCAGAATTGCTTTGGTGGTTGAAAGTGCGGCAGGAACAGCCGGTCTGCGATTTGCTGGATCACTGTGCGCCGTTTTGCAGCACTGCCCATACACATAACTCTGGCCGGCCGACCTTCAACCAGACGCAGGTCACTCACCGAGAAAACTAACCACCCGGCGCTTGGGCACTAGCCAGCTGGCACTCCCATTCAAGGATGTAGCCAAGGTATTGACATTGATGGGGCGGGTGCGGGACAAACCATTAACGCAGGAAACTCTGGGAGCATTGGGAGGTCTCTTCCAATCACGAAAAAAAAAATTCCCTAAAACAGCCAGTTCATTTTCCAGGTCGGGTTTTCAGAACTATCTTTGTTAATCTTACATTTTGGAGAAAAAACGTCCACCAAGATGAGGAAGAATCACTGCTTGTAACTGCCTTTGATTGCGCAGCTCCATGCCGTGTGTGCTGGGCCGATTTCACAATAACCGTAAAACGATGCTGCAACTGCGTTAAGCGTTGCCGTCTTATAACAGGAAAACAGAAGATATGGATCAAAAGTTTTGTTTTCAGTAAATATGGATTTACAAATGTTTTCCTGATTTAAGTTGACACATTTCGATGCAATGACAATCAGTGGCGGATACAGGGGTGGGACTGTGGGCATGTGCCCCTGCCCCTCCCCTACATTGAAGGTGACGCCCTTCAGATGCCCAATATGGAAGCAACAGAAGCGCCCTTTAGATGCCCCGAAGGTAACTCATACTTCCAGGTGGGTGGTAGGGTCTGTAGGCATGTGTCCAGGGGTGGGCATGTGTCCCCCTCCCTCACGTGGGAGGTGGTGCACCCCCCTCGGACGGGAAAAGGCCCCCCCACGAGAAGGTTCGAGTGTAACCCTGGAATTTGTGAAACAGAGGCATCCCTCTAGGAGAAAATGGTAATATATGTTAAAAAGATATTTGAAAAAGAAAAAGGAAGAAGGGACACGGATATTTGTTAAATAACATATTACTTAAGTAATGAGATTCCTGGGGGAGACTGGGCGCAGTCATTCAGAGGGAGACCATTTTCCGCCCGGACGAAGCCGTCCGGGCGCTCGTTCCCCAGGATACTCCCGTGTCCGGGGATCGTGGAGACATATATGTCTATTATATATCCCAGACATATGTCTAGCATAACATCGGGTACAGTTTCTTTTTCGGACATCTTACGTCCATTATCGCAAATAAGTGATACTTTATTTGGTATGGGAACTTACATTGCATGTGCAACTTAATTTTGACTTATATTTTATGTTATATATATTTTATTGCTGTCTTTTGTTATAGAAAATCACCGGTTCCGTCTGTCCTACTTCATCCAGCGTTGTCGCTATTGCACGATCGTGCAAGGCGTCGTACCCTTTCGACACATCTGGTATATTGCCGCTGCCCAGTGACACCGCTATAGAACCGCCCAGTGACGCTCTGGTATAGTCGAGCCACATCCGCGCCAAGGTGACGTTCGCGTCCGGCGTGGCTCCCTCGATGTGGGCTGGCGTGCTGGTAGCGATCGCGCTGAGCGTCCACATCTGGAAAAGATGGAGTACTTACAGCAAGAAACTGCCTCCAGGTATTTGGTAAGCATTCAGCATTCTTCAGGAGACGGCAAAGTAGTATACAACTATGAAAAGGTGGCAAAGTCGGCGGATGAGTTATGGAACCCATCTAGATAATTTGAATATGGAAATCCTGATGTATCTTTTTGTTTGAGAACGCTCGACCTCTCCTCGGATCGAAATATTTGACCTCCAAAATGTTTATTTAAACTTCACACAAACTTACCTGCCTGAATTTTGTTCTGATTTTGTTTTAACAAGAGGTGCCTCACAAAGAAGCATCGCATAGAACCCTTACTTTGTCACGCGAACTCCAAAAATGGCAAGAAACATCCTACAAGAAACAGAATGAACAGCTTATAAGAGTTTACGGACACATCCTATTTATTTCCTGATGATGCTACAAATGTCTATTAACTATCACTTATAGTAAATGCCATTGTTGCTGAAGAAATCAATGGTTTTCAGGCTAATAGTTGATCATTGAATGTCACAAAAACAAATCAACATGCTTATTCAGGAAGACCAGGTGCGGTCTCAGATATGCCCATGCATTATCTAAGAGCTAAATGGAAATGGTAAATCAAGTACGTTGTAATTCGTGATTATATTTTAACTAGGCAAAATTTAAAGATAACGAGAGATGCAAAATAGTTGCTCACAAGTGAGATTTGAAAAAAGACATATCTTCAGTCGTCCTAAATTAAATTAAATGCGCATTAACCCTTTTTCTTTTCGGTCCTTCAGGCCAGATCCCTAAACCCGGCTACAATGGTGGAGGTCATGATATGTCCTTCTTTAATATCCAAAGTTATCGTTCCACGAAAACGAAAGAAATGTCATCGACAAGTGCTCTATGAGTTAATCCTGAAACCACCCCAAACGTTTCTCCTCTCAAAGTGATTTCACCAGGCGGGCTTAACCCGCGCAGCCTCGGTGGTTATTTACCGCCCCCTGACGTTTTCTGCGGATGTTGCAAGAACGCGCGGTGCAGCGCGCCGGCATTTGGCACAACTTGTCCTACATCAATTTTACATGTTGTGTCAAAAGTCTGAGGTCAGGTCATCTAGGGTCAACGAGTTATTCTTGGTCAAGTGAGGACACTCCGGAAAAGTTCAACCATTCGTCACGCTTTAACGAAGAAAGATATCGTAATGAAAATTTCGGCGTGTGCTTATCTTAAAAAGTGAAGCAAAACGCACCCGAGGCTTTGTTTTCTGTTTTTGATCACTTATTAGTTTTGCATATCTGCCACCAAAGCTAAAAATCGAAGATTATGTCTAAAAGTAAGCATTTTTATGAGGAAGTTTGGTTCTAACAACATTTTTATATCCGCTCTCCCCATTAGAAGAGGGAAACGTAAAAAAATTGAAAACTCAAAAATTTTGAGATTGAAAAAGAAATGTTTTTTGGGTGGGCAAAGAATTTAGGGCCCACGTCAATTTCGCCTTCGTCTTCTGATTCCAATTTTTATCTTGAAATCTTCCCAAAATGAACTGCCTAGAGCCAAAAAGATGAAGGAAGTCGAGAAAGCCTAGGCCTACAACGAGCGATATGAAATGCGCTGTTGTTTTCTTATTGTGTACTTCTCGGGTGTCCCGGCTGCGCTATCCAGAAGGACGCTCTGGATGCATGTGGACCACCCTGCCCCTCGATCGGAGAAGGCTGCTCGTTCAGCAGGCGAAGCTGCACCTCTCCTCTCGTTTTTGTTCTTCTTTTTCATCAATCGAAGGTTCTCAGCCCAACCCCGGGAACGCTCAATGTACCTGAGCGCCGAAATTATCACTGAATGACCTAGGATATAATGGCAGCTCTAGGAGGCCCGAGTGCACATCACCAAACACTCCCCGATCAGTCACCAACTCTGGGTGACTGATCGACAATGTGGACGAATATCTCCTCTCAACAAAACATTGGATCCGAGAGTGGTGATCAGTTTTTATTTATAAAATTTTATCACCTACATGACTGCGATGTGTTCTATCTCAACAGGACCGCTTAACATTCCTCTACTAGGGAGCTGGGAGCTCATCAAGCTGTACCTGCGGGGTGGCAGCAGGTCGGAGATGTACACCCGCCTCGGCGGTCGTCTTCATGAGGATGGTCATGGATACACCTGTAATCGCAATCCGCACGTATGACGTCATCAAGGTAAATTATTTTGGTGAATATAGAATAAGATGTGCCCAAGATGAGGTAACAAGATGCCCAAGTAAGATGTGCCCAAGACACCTCGAAAGGAATAATCGGTTTTCATTCGGTTATAGCGAATAAAATGTTGCCCTGAAAATCAATACGTAGTGGTATTAGTGAAGACTCGATGTGTGTGTCCTTCGCAAAAGAACTTTTATCATTCAGGGGCGGATGTAGGGAACACTGGGGGAATGCGGCCTCCCCAGCGTCCCTCCAGACGAGTGCTCCCCTCCCCTGATTATTCAGCATCCACCGCTGATTTTATAGTATCGTGCATCTCTAGTGGCGGCTTAAGAAGGAGTTACTGGGTAACTGGGGTGGAAGAATCCACACAAAATAATTAAGCCACACGGGAAATTAATAGCTCCAAATGATTCTGCTTTTCTTCATTTCGAGCTGAGGTAACTACAAAGGAAGCAAAATTAATTTAGAAAACTAGCGTAGCCAAGGTGGTAAACTGGGTTAGCCCTTCCCATCAACAATAGCGACCCAACGGTTCGTCTGAGTCTCACAAAAAATGCAATCCAATATCCTTGTTAGCTTTCGCAGATTACATGGCTCTTTGGTTAATACTACTTGTTATTACACCTCGAAGATGCTCGTACATGGTCAGATAACCAGCTGGAAATCGTGCAATTGTAGCTAGTAAAAGAGAACCGGGTCTAGCAATATGTGATCCATGTCTTAGCTAAATCCTTGGTAAAATAACAATTCGTTTCGTACAGGATTTCTTACCTTGTGCCATGACTTCAGTGCGTGCAGGTTGCCAATACATTACGTCTTTGCGCTGCGCTTTTGTCATTCACTTAGACCCAGTTAGGGATGATAATCCCGGGATCGAGATCCCGGGATCCCGGGATTACGTCAATCCCGAATCCCGGGATTGGAGGCTCTCGGGATTTCGGGATCCCGATGAGTTTTTTTTCTTCATACAAAACTATTGTTAAAAACGTCAATATGGAAAACCATTATGGATTGATAACATGATAGATGGATACGTAAAATTTGACGAATTTGAGTGGTTTTGTGTCCAAATTTCTGAACTGTACTATGTTCTTCTCATATTAGCCAGCTGCGTCCTGCAATTCAGCGATCGTATTCGACAGCGTTTCACACGGTGTCAGGCTCCGAGACCCCGCGTGGCTCCCGGGCCGCCTCTCCACGGCAGGTCATATTACTCGAAGACATGCTACACCCGATGTGAGTCAGCGGCCGTCGCGGGCTGTACCCTGTCCTGCGCCTCAGTGACTGACTCCCAGTGCTTTGAGGCGGAGTGGCGCTGGCAGGGCACCGTGTTGTTGTTGTTGATGGTGGTGGTATCCTCCAATCTCCGAATTTTATCTAGTCTGAGCATTTTCAACGAAGCCGACGAAGCTAAGCTTAAGGGCTGATATAAAGATGCCGGATTTTGTGGAATTCAAAGGAAGCGTAGTGTGGGAACACTTTCTGAGAGGTGAGACTGGAAACACAGCGAAGTGTCGTATCTGTAAAAAAGTATTGAAAATATCCGGAGGTTCCACGAAAGGACTTCATGTTCACCTCAAGAGTAAGCATGGTGGAATGTGTGTTGCTGGACCATCCCAATCCAAGGACATGTCTGAAGGTCAAGTCGAGTCGGGTCAAGGTGAGAGCCCCAGGCATACGGCGCCCACTCCAAAAGGAATGAGGACCTTGGATAGCTATTACTTATCGAAAACGGACGACGACCTGGATGCCGTTCTTGCCAGAATGTGCGCAAGAGATGGGCTTCCATTTACAGTTTTTTGTACCTCGCCAGACCTACGCGGATTAATGGCTGCCAAAGGATATAAGAACCTTCCAACACATCACAATACGATCCGCCGGCGGGTCCTCAGACATTGCGCTCGCCTGAAGTGTAACGTGAAGGCGAAGCTGTCCGAAGAAGTATCTAAGGACAAAAGGTTCTCGCTTACAATCGACGAATATACTTCCCTGAGGAACCGTCGCTACATGAGTGTGACCGTCCACTGCGACGGCCAGATGTGGGGTCTCGGTGTCGCTCGTTGTCATGGCTCAATGCCAGCAGAGAAGTGCCTGGATCTTCTGAAGGGCAAGCTGGCCGAATTTGGCCTCGAGCTCAGCAAGCACGTCACCTGCGTCACAACGGACGGAGCGTCCGTGATGGTGAAATTCGGGAAGGCGCTGCCGTGCGAACACCAGCTCTGCCTCGCACACGGCGTGCACCTCGCCGTTATCGACGCCCTATACTCGAGTGACGCCGGAGAAGAGACCCCCGGACAGGCAGACGACGACCGTGGTGGTGCACCTGATCAGGTGAGCTGGGTTTATGTGTGGGAAAATCCTAGACATTAAGATACCGCTATTCGTCGTTTTGTTTCATCTGTTTTCTGATGCAAATATGATTTAAAAATGCGTAAAAATTAGTGCAATATTCAGTATTAATTGCGGCGTCATTGTTTGTTGCGAACATCACGAAGTTTCCGTAACCTACGTCGTCTTGCAGATGAGCTCGTCAGACGAGTCCGACTGCGATGGCGATGATGACGGCAACGATGCAGACGAGGATACCGCCACCGGTCACCGCGAGCTACATGGCTCGCTTTCTCAGGCCGTTCAGAGAATTAGAAAAATTGTCCGCTGGTTTAGAAAGTCCCCTGTTCGGAACGAGGTACTCCAGAAATACGTAAAAGAGGAGCATGGAAAGGAACTGATGCTAGTGTTAGACTGCAAAACCCGGTGGAATAGTCTGTACGATATGCTAGATCGGTTTGATACCCTCAAAATAGCTGTCCACAAGGCTCTCATCGACATAGGAGACAAGCATATGAAAATGATTGATGATTATGAATACGCCATTGTGCCGGAGACCATTCGCTGCCTTCAGATCATGAAACTGGGAGCAGAAGCCCTATGCCGCAGAGAGAGTGGCATCTTGGAGGCTCAAGCTGCCTTAAAATTTATGTTGGTGCGCTTGATAAGGAACGTGGTGTGGTTGCAAACAAACTGAGTGATGCCCTGAGTCAGCGAATCAGGCAGCGATGGTCAAAAACGGCGAAAGTTCTGCAGCTACTCCACAACAACCTGTCAGCAGATAGTGAGTGGAATTACATTTTCCCCAGTGCCTCCCGCAGGGACACGCAAGACTTAGTCTTGCGCATGATGGAAAGGATGGGAGAAAGGATGGATACAGCTGAAGTAGGTGTAGAGACAGAAGTAATGGACGTTGATGATCCTGCACCAACGCAGTCACTTCAGTCGATGCTACAACATGCTCTAGACCAGGTCAGAGTTCCAGGTGCCCCAGGGCAGTCATGTGGATCCGGAATCAAGTTCTCTGATTCTTTCCTTATGGCCAAGGCTATCAGAAAAGAATTAGAGAACTTATCAGTCTCAGGAAAGACGGGCATGGTGGCGGTGGCCTACAGCTGGCTCAAGGGAATTGTGCCCACGAGTGTTGAGTCTGAGCGTGTGTTTTCAACCGTTGGAAATATTGTTACAAAGGTGCGGTCGCGTCTTGGTAACGACACTGTTGATGCTCTCTGCTTCTTGAAATGCCACTACCGTAACACTTAGTGACCGGCTGGAACCTGCAATTGACCGGCTTTCAAGACGCAGGGAAAACAATTGCATGCTGGCTAGATAGAAGGAAGACATGTAACCGGGAAATACATAAACAGTATAATTCGTGTACGCTTTGTGTAGGTAGCACGAAGAACCCAGAAATATATTTTTAGTGTGGTATTTAACTTTTCTGTCTCATGCGGCTATAATGCACTTAAGTATAAATTACTTTCAACGGGGAACCCTTGAAATGGTTGTAGGTATGGCCCACATACGATATTTAAGGGAAAAAAACAAATTATCGACATATTCCTAGAAAACAGCTCAATCCCGGGATCCCGGGATTGACCCACTCAAAATCCCGGGACCCCGGGATTGAGAAAAAGTTCCGGGATTATCATCCCTAGACCCAGTGGCACGGTCAGGATTTTGCTGGGGAGGATGACCAATACAAATTGACAAGGAATATAAAAGCGGAGAATGCCTTCGGCGCTCGAGGAGTACCAGAATTATTTCCTTGCGGCTGATGAAAGTATTTTTTTAATCCCGTTCCATCTAGGCCATTTTTGGTTGCTGCGGGGCGGTTCTTCCCTTAGCTGCACCTCTGTTCAGACCTATCATGTGCAACTGATAATATTGTATCCATAGATTTTTAGTTTTCCAACTTCGTACACGTCCAGTTTTTCATGATCGGCCTTGCTCAATCAGCGAAGCATAGGGTGGTGGTGACATAATTATTTGGAACAACTATTGCTACATCAGCGATCCACATGCTTTTTACTTTTTGCAAGCCTAGGCTAACCAAGTATTTTATGGCAGAACATACTCGCTTATTTACTATTTGGAGATCTGTAGGGAGCAGTAACTACAACGATCATTTTGAGTCGGTTGTCACACTTGTTGATATGGAAAAAAAAAACAGAAAAAGGTGAAGTATTGTTCTTTCTTTCAGGAGGCATCGACGAATTTTCTGCTGGGCGGCATGAGGCTACCGTACACGTACCGCCTTAAGGTTGCAATTTCAATACGCGCTATGAATGTGCAAGCATGCATGGAACTAATGATGTAAATTGCGACAACTCTATGCTTGTTACAATTCAATCTATGCTATGTGCAACGCTAACCTTGCAGTATTGCCGATGGCTCTGGAATCACACAACGTCACGTCTAATCGCAGCACTTGACTTTGTTGCTGTTGTTGTTGGTTGAATTTGACCAGCCTGCCACCGTCAGGTGATATCGGTTGTTGACATGTTTAAAGATGAGTTGTTAGAGGTGGTCCGGACGGTGCCATAGGGATATTGTGTGGGTCATCGCCGTTGGTTAACATTGCAAGAACGCATGGCATAGGAGCAGACACTGGTTTATGCCTCCATTTTCGTTTTCTTTTGTTAAGTGCTCGTTTGTTTTTCTGGTTTTGGCCTTTTAGTCTGTTTTTCCTTTGTTTTACTTCTATGGTTTGTTTGTATTTTTTAGTTTGTTTTCTTCTTTTTCCTTTTTAATCTTTTACACATCATGGGTAGACTAGGAGGCCGAAATAGATTGACATTTCCACCCAATTACCTCCATGTATTGTCCCCCTTCGCTCCCCTAATCATTTTAAGAATTGTCCCCCTTCGCCCCCGTCGCCTACCGGAGGAAAAAAGGTCAATATTCCACTGTCTCGCATACCTTGTCTTTTTTTAAACAAAAACATCTTTCCTCATCTGTCTCTTCATTTCAGCAGCATCGAAGAAAAGACCGCAATTTAAATTCTAGCTCTCGTCACTCGTGTTATGCGGTTTTGCTCGCGTCGTCCCGCTCCTTTGTGTTGTGCGTAAATGTCTGGGTCATGGTTCTGTGATACCACCGTTAATATACCCAATTACTGGCTTATAACATGAATGCTTCACAGAAACATTTCATATTTGAGCATTGCTCATCGCTCTGACCACAGTGTTTGTGCCGTGAAACAGCTACTATTATTTGTATGCATAGCTGCAGTGCTGCCATCCAGCTCTCTCAGCGAGAACATAGAGAAGTAAGTGCAAAGCTGGTGGCGATACGGGACATGGCTGCAGGCGTGGTGAAGCGGCTACTGTCAGCCTTCATATGCGTGACACCACACAGCTTGGTTACAGAGCGAGCAGGGCCATACTCCAACAGTACCAAGTCAGCTCACCACGTGAGCATGGCAAACGGCACGCTGAACGACAGACTAACTATCAGCATCAACGGTGCGGAAACTGCGTCGTTCGATCCCCGCCCAGCAGTGGACAAGTATCTAACCAAGAAGGCAAGGCGCGATCGGCCCTGCATCCACAAAAATACAAGAAGAGAGGGATTATCCTGAAGTTCTACCGCTCAGAGGGAAAGCTGTAGGTAACGTGGTCTTGCTGAGGAACGCACCGGGGATCCATCGCACGAGCCGACGCTGCCGCGCATCCCGGACGAGGCACCGGTGAGTGGCTGGAGCGTCCAGCAGATCCGCTAGTGCGGGGCCGTGGAGCATTTGTTTAGTGTGAGCACCGGGTACGGTGGCGCAGGTGGCATGTCAGCACTGGCAGACTGTCCGAACAGCGCGGTCGCCGTCGCCTCCCAATGCCTGTCGCCGTCGATGTCGCCGCACCACAGGCGCTCGTAATCTGCCCCTGTGTCTTGACCTCGCCGCCCCAGCAGTCACCGGCCGTCCCCGCGGCCTGTCCAGACGTTCACAGCCGAGAGCCGGCCAGCGCCCGGCGCCCAGTCCGGCGTCTGTTTAGTCTGGCGTCGCGCTGGTGTTCAGTTCAGCTTCATCATCAACCCAGCTGCACCCGGCACGGGTGCATCCGGGTCGGCGGAGCAGCTCATCCTGTAGAAAAGGGTGCCGGCGTGTGCCGTGCAGAGCCCGCGCTGTTTCCCGCGCGATTTGTCGTTCTCACCTTACGCAAAATGCGCAAGCATTGTTTCCGATCCTGATGTGTGGAAGCTGGTGATCTTTCGTTAACGAGTGTAGGCTGTGACACATGCCAGCCAGAGGAGGACTATAACTATCGAGGGCGATGCCTGACCATTTTGCGCCAGCGAGCCACTGTGGCAGCTGGCTGCCTGGTAGTCCAGATGCTGTTCTGTAGTGTGCCCACATGATGAATAGCTATTGCCAAGATAGTGTGATAAACATGCCATGTAGGAAGTAGTGATGATGGTATCATCAGTAGCAGTGCGAAAATAAATAGGGGACTAAAAACCGTGATAGTTGCGGGGGAAGACGCAACCAGAACTGGATTAACTTGAGCTATGAGACACCTTTTTAGCGCATAAGAGACCCGAGCCGGCGGGACCTGGGCGATGATGAGGCTTTTGAGGATGGGATATGACTTGTTGTGATGTTTTTTTCTTTAACTTACGATTTGGCAATATAAAATTGAGGTTGTGTTTTGCTCAGATTTTTACATTTTTCTTGGAAAATCGTCATCAAAGGCGCAGCGAATAGAGGGCGGGACACGGCACCTTATTTAACACCCACAAATGCACTAGGCCGAACCATACATTTTGACATAATTACCATGGAAAATGTCGGGTTACGATGTGCTTCACGTGCCGGAAGCTTTCCCTACTTCGTTCCATTTTTGGTGGGTCAGGCCTGCCTTTGGAATATCCTGGCTCCGCCATTGCTCGCCGCGTAGGTTCATGGATGAAAAACAAATGCGATGCAGGAGTCTCCCTTCTGCAGGGAACATTTTTTTGTCCTTCAGAAAGTGGTGCGTTAGGCGTCATGAGCGGACATAATACCGGTGGCGCAGCTCTGGTGGTGGGTTCGTGAAGGAGCACTACCGTTGTGCTGGCTCTGACTAATGTTATATTCTGGCTTCCAGAGAAGGTGCAAGTGATTTCCAATGGTCAAATTTGAATAACATGAAAGGAAGCTCTCTTATGATGTATAGTTTGTTTTATTATCAAATCATTTCATCCTTTCAACTTGCCCTTAAAGTGAAATGGAAACATTTTGCTACTCAACATCTTGTGATTAAAACGCGTCATACATTTTCAGTTACAGAATTTGTGTCTCCCACTATCACATGGTATTCATTTTATTTGTATATCAGATGTTCTACATTAGCGAATTAGTTTCCAATTGTCTCCTGTGCTGACAACTTCCAATGTTCTTAAGTAAACGAAAATCAAACATGCTACATTTTTATATCACCTTGAATAACTTCATGAAGGTAAGTTATTTTTGATCACCTTGAAACCTTCATGGAAGTTATTCAAGGTGATATAAAAACGTAGCGTGTTCGATTTTCGTTTAGTTAAGAACATTGGAAGTTGTCAGCACATCATCCAGAAGATGTATGATGCGTTTTTGAATGACTTTCCTGTCACTTTCGCACTCACTTCCAGAATTTATGTCCCATTATCATCACATTGTATTCCTTTAAATATCTGAGATGTTCTACTTTACCGAATTAATTTCAAATGATCTCAAATAAACCGGCATAAAATCAGTTGCCTTCTGATGTCATACTCGATTGCATTTATAGATATCTAACCCTGTCATTTTCGTACTAAATTGTAGGATTTGTGTCTCGAACTGTCACATTATATTCCTTTAAATTGTATATCAGATATTCTACCTATGATAATTAATTATCAATGGTCTAAGATAAACCGACACAAAATCAGCTGCTTTTTTATTCCATACTTAATTACTTTAATAGATACCCAATCGTGCCTTTTTTGCACTCAGCTACAGAGTTTGTGTCTAGCACTATCACATTGCATTCATTTTATTTGCATGTCAGATGTTCTACATTAGCGATTTAGTTTGCAATGGTCTCAAATCAACCGACAAAATATTAGCCTCCTTGTAGTGCTACACTTGACTATTATTTTTATTGATAGATACCTAACTCTGTCATTTTTTGTCTTTTAACATGAAGCTTCCGGCATTATTGGGGCTCTGCCATGGCCCGATGCACGTGAAGCGCCGACGATTGTTGCCCAGAGAAACCGTAGGGCCACCGAGTGGGGACATGACAAAAAGTAAAGTTACACCCTTCAACAATATACCAAGCAACATCAGCTCTGCCACGCCAAAATGATTTAGGAGAAATGCAGGATTGTAGATGCATTTTATTGAACGCCCATATGCGTAATGTTCTTAAATAATAGCAAGAAAACCTATCGGTCTCACTTGGAATGGTGGCGGAACTCATGCCAAACACATCGCCTATCATTTCGAATCTGACAATCTGCCTGTAACTTTGGCGTTGGGGCCCATTAACATTCATAATATGGTCCGCGCCATTCATAATATGGGGATTTCTTGGACCGTGACTCCTGAAATATCTCTAGACGCAGTTAGCTGCCAGGCGACGGCTAGGCGATCTGGCAAAGCTGCGTTACAATTGTGCGTGAGAGACACTCTGGCCCGGCGCAGCTGAGCGATAGTGGTGGGAGTGTGACGCTCGTGCCCGACCGAACTCCCGCAATGTGGGCTAGCGTTCTAGTGGCGGTCGTATTGGGTGCCTACATCTGGAGAAGATGGAGTACTTACAGCAAGAACCTGCCTCCAGGTATTTGGGAGGGATCGAGTAACAGTGGAATCCTCACTATGCGAGGATCATATGTGAAGGTGTTGTAAGAATTATTTTGTGAACCCTACACAGATGATATCGATGGTGTTGAAGTTGAATTGTGTTCGTAAGAAATTGTTTGTTTTCGTGTCGGGTTAGTTCAGGAACTTAATAGGCGAGTGAGTTTTTATGGAATAGGCAGTAGCAGGTAATGAACACGGGGAACACAATGACAATGGGCAATCACAGAGGCCGGGCTTAGACCTTTAGACGACTTCAGGTAGTCCCACAGCACTCTATGAATATTAGTCCACTTTGATGCTAGAGCTATTGTGAGCCCTAGCACCGGTAAGTTATAGATTACTGGTAGTTATAGTTGTAGTTTGCGTTAGTCCAAGCGTTCGTTCCACGCGCGTGCGCAGCACGCGCTCCACACGCGTCTCGCGGCCGAGGCCAACCACTGCTCACGTGTCGCAGCCGACGCTGACAAAGCGCCGACCCGTATGAGTCACTGTAACGTGGCCCCCAAGGTGACCGCTCGAAGCCAAGCAACCCGGCCCTCCTGCCCCTGATGGGATCGAAGGACGGGATACAATTCGAGTTCGGATAGTATGGTGGCACAATAATGTTGTGGTTGCAATGATACTTAGTGGCATTTTAATGTATGTATGTACTTAAAACGCTTGTATTTCAAATGATGTGATTAATATGTGCGCGCAGAATTCTCGCAGTGTTCGCAAATTCTTGGGAATGCAAAATACATGAATGCAATGGGCGAGCCAAAGGGTATGTAGGGTGGTGTGTCACAGAGGGTCCCATGTCGAACGCTCCGTTTGCCATGTTAAACGGAGGGCAAGACCAACATTAACTCACACATGCGTATCAAGCCACATCTCCGGGGGAGATGCATCATAACCTCCACGGCTCGTAACCTCCACAAATTCAACACACCGCATACACCGAGCGCTGACAACCTCCACAGGTCACAACCTCTATTCACGGGTAATTTCACGGATATGTTTTGGACTTGACTGCGGTGCCCATTACAACATCAGACGCATGTAATTCAAGGCGGCGATTCGGAGCTCGCGTCTCGTAAGCAACATTTTTGCATAGCAAATGTTGGGATATAAATGTCGAAAATTATCGGCAGAAAGAGTCCGCCATGTCGCATCTTTTGTGCAACTTTCGAAGTTTTCTGTTCACAACTTTTTTTTAGATTAATGATTATATTCAATTAACGTGGGTAATTGTAAAGAGTGTACTGGACGTGTGTAGAGCGTGCCGAGCCGCACTAGGACACGGGGGGCAGTTACAGTGTCTTGCTCTGCCATCTCTCTCGCCGATATACAAGTCGCCATGTCACGGATCTTTGAAGCCCTACGGACACGTCATAAGAAGAAACAACGTAGCCACTCAAGCCGCCCCACACGTAGGTCCTATGAACGTAGGTATCGTGTACGCAGGTCTTGTGAACCGCAGATTTGGTGCACATCCGTCGCTTTTTTTTGCTGTAGATCTACGCATCATTCAGTTTTTGTAGATATCGTGCACGTTTCAGCGCATCAGTCAGTAGCGACATTGAACACGCCCTTGTTTCTCTGTAGTGCTCTGCTGTCTTGTGGCTTAGCTGCGCTATCCAGAGGGTCGCTCTGGACGCATATCCTCCCATCGATCGGAGACATATGCTCATTGAGTGGGTCCAGCTCCACCCTCCTATGCAGTGTTTTGCATTTTATTCCAAGGAGCCCCCTCGGAAACACTCAATATGCCCCGCCACCGAAGTTATCAATGAATAACCCCAGGGAAAATGACGCACATAGGAGGTCTGAGTAAACCTAACATAACGTTCCCCGATCAGTGACAACCACCGGGACATGATGCCATCTGGACGAATGTCTCCTCTCAATACAAACATGGACCCGGCAGCGATGATCAACTCCTTCTCTGTTAACGTTTTATCACCTGCAGGATTACAATGCGTTCTGTCTCAACAGGACCGTTCAACATTCCTCTACTAGGGAGCTGGGAACTCATCAAGCTGTACCTGCGGGGTGGCAGCAAGCCTGAGATGTACACGCGCCTCGGCGCGCGCTACGGTCCGGTCATCTTCATGAGGATGTTCATGGATACACCTGTAATCGCCATACGCACGTATGCCGCCATCAAGGTGAATGATATTGACGAATATAGGATTGCAGGAGATGCCGAAGATGCCTCGAAAGGAAAGAACGGTTTCATTCGTAAGGATAGCAAAGAAAATACCCTCCCCAAAATATATTCGTAGTAATATTAGTGAAACGTATTGTTTGGGTCTATCGCAGCCGATGCGTGCTTTATGCAGGAGTGGATAGCGGGGATGCTAAGGGCATGCGGCCTCCTACAGCTCCTTCCAGACGGGTGTTTCTCTTCCTGATAACTCAGGTTCCGCTCCTGATTGTGTGATACCCTGCATCTCCAGTCTCGGCTTAATAAGCAGTGGCTGGGTTAAGGAGTGAACGAAGCCACATGCAAAAATGAAAACACACGAAAAATTAGCAGATCCAAATGATGCAGCTTTTGCTCCACGGATCCCAACGTTGCGTCCGAGCGCGAAGATGACAACTAAATTGTAGTTTTTTCAAGTGGAAATTGATGTTGCACTCTGATGAACTGTACTTGCCGTGTCATCCGAATGTGGTCAGGCAGCCGGCTGGATTTCGTGCATTTCGAGGCCTGTAGGCAGTAAAAGACAACCCTTTCCAGCGAAGTGGTGCTAATGATGTGATTTCCACTGGTTCGGAGAGGATATCCGTACCTTCGGTATGGTATTGATAAAATAACCGTTTGCTCTGAACAGGAATGTTTCCCCTTTTGCCGCGATTGCAGTGCATTAACGTCGCCAATCATTTGGATCACCGAGCTGTGTTTTTGTCATCCACTCGGACCCAGTGCCGCAGCCAGGAATTCCTCAGGACGAGGGCATGACTGAAAAAGTAAAAATAGCCGGAAAGACAATACCTTCCGAGGGCGAAGCACCTGGACATTTGTTGGTTATTATGTGGAAATATCACAAATTATTGTTTCATCTAGTGCATTTTTCGCTGCTAACGGGAGAGAGGGTGACCCTAACTTCGCCCCTGTTGTGACCTATGATGTGCAACTCACTATATTGCGGCCGTATGTTGTCAGGTTATCCACCTACGTACCGGTTCCGTATTTTATGGATGGTCTGGCTCTCCTGGCGAAGCACAAGGCAGGGGTGACAGTGAGCCAATAAATTAAAAAAATATTACTACGTGAACGATGCAAATGCTTATGACTTTGTGCAAGCTTATCCTGACTCGATATTCGATGGCACAAAAGATCCGTTTGTTGGTGGTTTTGGGAACTGTAGGATGCAGTGACCAACCGATGATTTTGCATCAAAGGTTACACTTGTTGATATGAAGAAGTTCAGAGAAGTGAAAGGTGAAGTGTTGTCCTTTATTTCAGGAGGCATCGAATGATAGCCTGCTGGCCGGCATGACGCTACCCTACATGTATCGGCTTAGCAGCAATTGGAACAATTATGGAATAAGCTTTTGTGATGGCGAAAACCACGAACGGAACAAAAGGTTTACAATGAGAACAGTGCACAAGTTGTCGAAAAATGATGCTCGACTGGAAACACTTGCCAACTACGAATGCTCCGCGGCTCTAGAAAACATAATGTCCAGACAGGGAGAGCCGGTCGATATCGACTATGAACTAGCGCTAGCCAACACTAACAGCTTTTTCCAGATCCTAATGAGTCGAAGGTTTAGCCTGCATGATCCACAACTAGTGGCATTACGGAACAGTCTCCGTACGCTGTTTGAGATAATGGCAAAAACGCAGAGCTATCTGGACTTCTTACCTTGGCTAGGTACAATCTTGGGGGAGAACTCTGATCGCAAGAGAATGGAAAAAATACTTGACTCCATGTACCACTATGTTGACGAAGCTATCCAAGAGCATCAGGCGACGTTGCAGGAGCAGGACGAGCCCCGGGATATGATTGACGCTTATCTCTTTGATGCATCCCGACAACAGGGGGATCGCATGTCCACTGAAGATCTCCGTGTGCTTGTGAAGGACTGGATCGTCGGAGGCCTAGACGGACCCAACGCTACTCTGACGTGGGCTGTGATGCTGGTAGCAGCGAACCCCGACGTACAAGACAAGGTCCATGACGAGATCGACAATGTCATCGGTCCTGACCGGGCCCCGTCTGAAAACGACGAGAAGGACTGTCCGTACATCACCGCCGTCATTGACGAAGTACTTCGCTATGTCACACTGACGCCGTTCAACCGTCACTTCACCTCTATGGGAGCTACGACCCTCCTCGGCTACCACATCCCAGCCAACAGCGTCATCCTGTTGGACCAGAACTCGTTGCACCACGACCCTCAGGTCTGGGGCGACCCGGAAAAGTTCCGGCCGGAACGCTTCCTCACGGAAGAAGGACAGCGACTGCGCGAGCACGTGCACGGGTTCGGTATCAGTCCACGCCAGTGTCCTGCAGAGCCATACAGTCGCAGTCTACTGTTTCTGTTCCTGGTTGGTCTCTTTCAGAAGACATCGATGCGAATTCCAGGGAGACAGTGTGTTAACAAAGAACCCTCGTGCACTTTTGTCATGAGGGCTCAGCGGTCGCTTGTGATTGTGGAGCGTCGCGACCCTCGTCAACAGGCTTCTTGACTATGATCTGCACTTGTCTCCTCGGGGCGGGTGTGACTGAATGATTAAGGTGTTGAACTATGGATAGCAAGGTCCCGGGTTCAACACTCGCACCACTCGGGAACATTTCCAAATTCCGTTTCCCACCGATGAAACACTGAGTGGGGCCATTAGCCATGATCGTGCATAAGGTGCGTGGTAAACAACCCAATAAACAAGTACAAAATCGCTTGCATCCTAAAAGTTGTATGCGCGTTGCCTATCGAAGCAAGGGGAAAAATTGGATAGACTGGCCAGTAGTTCTAACAAAGGACTAATACAATACCGTAGTGCTATTTGCATACATTTGGAGCTTTCAGGTCTATGTAAACATAGACCCAGGAAGACGTATGCACAAGAGTCCGACCATTTGCCTCTTGATGGGATAGGGGGAACATAGAAAAGTACAATATTTTCCAGCTGTTTCCGGACTTCTTCGTCAAAAAGATACACCTCGCTTCACTGCATTTTCGGTCTCAATCCGTTTACGTTGATCGAAAAAAAGTATTATGGCAAACACAAGCTGCAATATACCAGAACACGATGTAATTATTGGGAGGGGTTCATTTCAGTTGTGCGCTGTGTTTCAGCTCACATACCCAACGTCTCCACTGCAATTCGCATTCGCGAGGGCATGGACAAAGAGAAACAACATATGCACATCCGACAACCTTGCACACATATTCCAAACTTATCAACATAGTTCAGCTTTCGTTTAGATTTAAATGCGCTTAATGCATGCGCACGCACGCATGACACTAATAATGTAAATTTCGACAAACGGAATGCCTATTCTTGTTATATTGCAATCGAAGTTATGTTCTGCTATTGAACTGTCAGCCGGCGAGGACGAAGGGCTCCATAGAAATGTGTAAGGATGCATTTTGGGTCAGGGACAGTCCGCCCACTAAGACGCTTAAGGAGGCGTCTCACCTGATTAGAGCTGGAAGGTACATAACAAATATTATGTTCATATAAAAAGGTGCTCTGATCCCCTAGAAAATCTCAACAGGAAAAACTGAACATACAAAATCAAAGGGGATTCGTAATTATAATAAAAAGAAGGTTATGTTTGCATATTCAATATGAAGTAGCTCTATTACTGTTCTGAAATATGTATGAATAAGAAAAGCCTCCGGCAGACATCGCCATATATTATGCTTTCGCTCATAACAAGCGCATGGTATATAGCATTCTCCACATGAAAGAAACCTTTTATTTGAAATGCATTGTACCCTCAAGAGAAATTGTCATGAAAGTTCACTGTCGACCTGAATCGGGACATGTTTGAGACAAAACGCGCCCATTTATTCCTGACATAAGTTTCCTATATGCTGAGGTAAGTACAAGAGGTGGGACATGCTGGGAACGGAGGCTCAGCTAAATGTGTTCAGGACCTGCAGGCTGTTAGACCTGGCTTTGATGTGGTGCTTAGTCGCCTTTGTAATTGTCATGTATTCACTAGCGAATCCATGAGGCGATTTACCTCCTCCCGTCAAAGCTTCCTGCTTTGCAGCAAATATTTGGTCTTCGATCACAATTTAGCGAAACTAGATGCGAATTCAAAGGAGTTTTTAGATTGTGAAGAAAGAAGTAACGTAAATGCGAAAATTAGCATTGCTGGGTCTTGCTGAGCATCCAATGCATCCAATGTGTACTGGGATGTTGAACTGGCCCCAGTTCCGAACCCTGGCTCGGTTTGTCCAGATTGTGTTTGGTCTGGTCTTTGTGCACATTATTTTTTAATGGTTCTCCTCATAATATGCAGGAAAGTGGCAAGAAAGCTTAGGAAGATAATTGAGAGCGGATGTTGGCAATCCCTAAGTGTTGTTATCTACGGCTGAATTTGAAAATAGGTGGTCATAGGCCATATATTTTCTGTTTTATCCAGCAACAGTGTACGCAATTGGATCTGAACCCCTTAACGAACGAACGAACCCCTTACATCTGCCTCTTATTATACGCTTTGTTAATTTCAATATTAATAACTGCATTTCCTCGGCTATATTATCATCATTGCTTGGCCAAGAAAAATTGACTTTTTGCCACTACCTTCTCGCATGCTGTAGTGAACAGTTCGACCGCTGGTCCATCACCACGTCTTCTCTCCTCGAGAGCTCTACTTGGACACCACCCGTCACGCAGTCTGACACCTCGTGACATATTCGAACAGTCTGACACCTCGTGACACATTCGAATCTGTCGCATCTGCCCCGCCGCTGGAACACTGATAGACGCCAGCTGCTTGGAGCCGTCACATACTCCCAGGATAAGTTGCAACTCCGGTGGCTACAATGTTTTCAGACTGAGGCCTTCGGTCATCCTGCGCATGTCCAGGCCCTCGCTTCCGGCCTCCGGAAAATCGCTTTCGTCAGTACTGTAGTACCACTCGTGGTTATCGTACATGCACGTGATGATGATGTGCGCTGCACACTAGTGCACCATTGTGACGTGCTCTGAAAGGAGGCTGAAAAAACCTACTCGAGAGGATCCGAAATATATTGCATTACGTTACGTTACGAGGACCTGTATCGCTGTGCGTATCGGTTGTTGGAAACCGGACCCTACTTATAGAACACATCGTCTGAGGTCTACCTGAGGGACCAGAAAGTGTGATGGCTATCGATACGCTGATCACACTCCAGGGATCGAACATTCTGGCCTTTGCAAGAAGGGCCATAAATTATGTTTCAGCGCTGATTTGCCATGAATTACGTTTTTTTTTTTGCTCGGCTTTTCGGACTCTACCTCACGGGAGCCCTACCGTTGGACGCCTGTTTCACGCAGCTGGTGGGACGTCAGACGCTCGAAAAGTTATGCCGCGCAGGCAGCGCCTTCGCTTGGTCCAGAGAGAGAGGCTGGCTATCCCGAAGTGCGCACAGCCCATCCCTTACTCCTGGCCGGCCGGGCCGGCAGATACCAGTCCGAACACCAGGCTCCCGGACAGAGGTGATCTGCGACTCGACCCGTATGGGCCCTACGAGCCCTCCCACCCATTCTGATGATGCTATTAAGACCAAACAGGCCTGTTGGTCCCCGGTCACAGCTGGCACCGTTCGGCGGGGGACTTCAGCCTCCTGGAGTCCGACAACACCGGGGACCAGTTGAAGGGGCGCGATTACCCCGATAAAGGCGAGCGGACGGGCAGAACCGGGGACGTTGTCATACCTGCTCATAGCGGGGAGGGTTGGTATTGCCGGGGCTGGCAGACGACAGGGATGCTGACAGGAGACCGAAGTCGGAATGAGAACAGAGGGATGAAAGAGGAACTCCTAGTTTCACTGCTCCCGATTGAACATAAACCGTCCGCGACGGAACTCCGGAATACCCAATCCCACCACCACGGAAAGGTTCAAGTGGTACTCCCACCCCACCCCCTCGTCGGAGGGGAGTGGGTTGTACCACAATCAGCTCAGTGTCATAGGCTACGTCTAGCTCGAAAACCGAGAAGGATGCACTCAGATCGTCAATGCTGCACGCAAGTCTCCAATCGGGATGTGGCAGCCCTCCAGCAAAAATACGCTGACGCCGCAAGACTGAAGCTGCGTCCTCTAGCCTGTGGGAGTCTTGCAGTTAAGCACACATTTTGAAGCCCACGAATAATCAAGTAAAAGTAGGACTTGTCTTGACATTCGTCTAATGACACACACTGGATGCAAATTGAAGCCGTAACGACGACACACGAGGACTTCGAGAAGTGCAAACTAATCTTTGACCATGAAGTTTAAACTACACATGTTCCAGTTGAAATCCTACTCCAGGGTTGTCTACGGGCAGGTCATCGCTTCACACCAAATTTGGGTAGCTTTGGAAGAAAACAAACGCAAAGCGACCGAAAAAACGAGTTCGACCTTTGACCTTGAAAATTAATTTGTTTACTTAACAGTCAGAACGCCTCACGGTACGGCGAATGACGCCAATTTTATTGAAATTGAAACCACAGTGACAATACGAGAGGTCATCGAAGAACTCTAGCTTTTAACATTGAGGTTTTATCTTGACATGTCCCGGTTTGAAATGTTCCTCGAGAGTTCACCGCGAGGTCACGTTTGACATTAGATTTGGGAAGGTTTGGGCGAAAACGAGAAAAAAATGAGTGGCGGCCCAAGAAACCGGCTTGTGTTGGATTTGACCTTGATCGTTAAAGTGGTCATGTGATATCTATGCGGTTTCTTACAGCCTGTTCAGTACAAGCAGACACATTTATAGTAATTGATTTGAACGAGCACAAACCTGTTGCTGAACGCGAATACGACGCTCTGGTTAACCTGACGCTGAATACAAATACGAATACGACACTAACTTGACGCGCCTGCTTAAGCCGCCCATCCATGGTCTTGGAGACACCCAAGGACGCCCAAAATAACGTTCGTTCGAATTATATCGATATATACGCATGCGAGGCAGCGTAAGGCGTATAAGAACTTGTGATGACGCAAACTTAATGCCATAGTGCTTCACTCATGTAAGAGCACGAGTTGGTGAAGACGCATGTTCTTCAAGAGTGGTTTGGAAGCAAGAATTACCAACGCTTGCTCATTTATCACTCGGAGACTGTATGAGTACCAATAGTCTATGAAGCTCGTTCGTTGGCTAGATCGGCTTCTAGTATCTTTGTGATTCTATGGTATATACATTATGCAAATGAATAGGTATAGTTTTGAGATAATCATGCACATGCATTTCACTAGCTTGGGACTGGGGGAATACGAAAGAAATTGAGGGGGATAAATCGTCACTTAACCCGCGCTGTCTTTCCGGTCAGATCCTCACACTCCGTCTCGGGGGGAGGGGTTAGTAACCCCACCTCTAAAGTCCAAACTACGCATCGCACGAAAACGGAAGGTGTCATCGGAAAGCGCTCGACGAGTAGGGTCCGAGTCCACCCCAAGACAATTTTACACAAAACGTGACGTAACTAGGGGCTAGATTTTCACGATTGTTCACGACTTGCAATGCGTTTTTTGGCTCTGGGCATAAACGCACAGGAGGGGAGGGGGGCCGAGGGGGCCCGGGCCCCCCATGAGATCAAAGTGCACTTTTGGCCGGAATGTCCAAAATTTAGCCCCAAAATCACCTGCCTTATGTGCCCCGCCTGTGCAAAAGGTGCCCTTTGTGCCCAAAAATACACTTTTGGCCTGCGGTGAAAGAACGGTGGGGGTTCTTTCACTGTCCGCGGAAAATCATATGGGGTCGTCTCGGGGTGGGGGTGGGGTGGGGTCGTCTTGGGGTGGGGGTGGGGTCGTCTCGGGGTGGGGGGGGTCGTCAACGCCCCAACGCCCGCTCAGGAACACCGCCGACATCGCCACGCTGATGTCAGACACCCGCCGCGACCGACGACGAAGGGCGAGGTGGCAGCGATAACACGGAAACGACGCGAATTCGAGTGCGTCGCCACCAGGTATCCTCGCCGCCGTGTGGCCTTGCGGCTCGCCTGCACATCGGAGACAGAAGGCGCGTCCACGACGCAATTAGCATACGCCGAGGCGCCCGCGCCGCCGTGGGCCCATAAATGGCGCGCCAGACGTGCGCCGGCGAGAAGCGGCCAGTCGTCGGCATGACAACAGCCCGCTGTGGCTGTGGCGGCCTATTGATACGGCCAGCGCGCCCACCCGGCCGACCTTGGACAGCCGCCGTCAACGTCCTCTCCAGTGAGTGATACGGCCAGCGCGCCCACCCGGCCGACCCAAGATAACTAGAGACAACAGGTACTCCAAAGTTGGCTGTTCTGGTATAGTTAGTTTAAACTAGACAAAACCTACGCCAAGTGACGTCATATACCAGAAGCGCTTTTTTATTCCAGAATACCGCTGAATGGTATTCTAGTTTTGGACTATACCAATAAATATACTTCATATGGTGCTTTCATTTTAGCACAATTATGGCGCTTTTCTCACGATTAGTTTCCCGTTCGTTGTAAAGCATATCAGTCATTCATTGAAGCTTGAATGTTCTATCTTATTTTGCTAGCGTGGCGGTGGCTTTGAACCGAAAGGCACCATCCACAGAAATAATTTATCCATGGCGTGGTTGATATTCAGAACACACACCTCAGACAATTTATGCGAGTTAAGGCCTTATACCCACAATGTCAACTTGGTCAGCATGTCATTGATGCAATCTGGTGATTAATGTTAGCATGTGCGTTGGTCCCCTGTCAGTTAGCATATTGTTCCTGTGTGCTATATGTAATCATGCCATACTGTGCCATTCACCAACTTGTGGACAATTTGGTAATTGCCTGCCCATTGCATCATGGCTGGGCAGTAGTGGTAGTAGGGTAAGAGGGAGTTTCCAAACACTTAATGCATGCAACAAATTGCTCTACTGCTGCTTTTGTGTGGCCAAACCAGTAATTATACTGTTTACTGAATTTAAAAAAATGAACAAGGTATCTATATTCAGATGGTTCTCTCTATCAAAGTCATCTAACCACTCACATAGAGCTACTTTAAAACATATAATTGTTTTGTAGTGTTGTGCCATATTCTGAACATGAAAGTGGTTGTGCAGGATTACTTCACTGTAGCTGTTGTGGTACGAATTATTAGTAGCCACTAAAAATACTGGTTTTTGTTTATTGGTGTCACACACACTTTACACATTCACGGCTAAGCCCGCCCCCGCTGTTTCGCCGGTGGGCCGCGGGATTGGGAAATGTCACAGTGAACCCGGGACCTTAAAATAACATTTTCCCACTGGGTAAAAAAACTAAAATACATTTTCAGGGAAGTCTGTACTTTTTAGTTAATATTTGAATTCTTGACATGCCTTTTCAATGCAAAGTTGATTGATGTGGTTAAAATGTGACCACTCTCACCTGTACTGTGTGATATGTGATTTAAGGGTTCATTATTGCAGTTTTGAGTGTTTACAAGTGACGTTTTGCACATTTTTACCTAGGCAAAGCTAAAATGAGGTTGGGATAAGTTAGGCATTTCTTTAGCATCCTCAATTTTCAGATGAAATTGTTCATGAATATGATTTTTTTTATTGGAAGCTAATTTATGTTCTCTTCTGAAAAGAGGCCAGGCTGAAGCTGTGTGAGGTTTTTACAATTGCACCTGCAGAAGAAGATTTGCATTTTAGTTGAGGTGGCATTTCAAGAAAAAATTGTACATGCATGTTTCTGAATGTCATTAAGATGATATGACCATTATATTCCAGCGCAAATGCATGTTTTTCAGTTCGTAAGTGAAGTAATGCGAAATTTGTTGCTTTGAGTGGGGTAATTGGTAATAAAGGATAATGTTAAATGTAAGAACAGTGCATCCAAACCAATGTCATCCATTGAATATCTTTGATATCATATATGCAACAATGTTGGTTGAGTTATCACCACAATCCTTCCCCAGTCCAAACCTAACCTACCTCTTTTTCAGGAAACACATTGTGTTGTTTTCCATTCTATCGTCCAAATTCCAAAAACCTTGGTATTTATATATAAGAAGCCCCAATGAAGACAATTTTTAGACAAATGTATGAACTGAACTTCTTGAAGCTTACTAGCAACTTCTTCCCAGTATCCTAAAAATAATTTTCCATAAACTGTGTTGAATGAAGAACAAGGCTACTTGGGAGTAGTGAAAGATCAGAAGAAGACAGGATAGGCAGTCATGCACGAAAAGCCAAAACCAAGTTTAATTATAGTTAATTATGCCAAAAAATGAATACATATATTTGCATATGGCTATTTGCAACATTTTCATCATGATATTCCAGCAGAATAATGGCCAGCCCTTTCTACATGGGGTAATGATAACAGATTCAGCCTAGGATGCAAAATGTATGCTTCCATTAACTGAGTTTCCATGTCACGAGGTTAATTAATATACGGTGCACAATTGATGCGAGTGTGTAATTAAGGTGCAATGGATCTACCATTTCCTTCGTGAATCACGTTCAACATCCAGCATACAATATTAGTAGGTTTTAGATGACCGAGCATGAGTATGTTTTAGGAGGTCCAACATCAGTTGGTTAGGTTAGATTCAGTTAGGATATTTTTGTAATTTGACATCAGTGTTCTTTGTTAGCCACCAAAAACCCCATTTCCCCACACTTTCCATATTTCTATGGCGTGGGGGATAGCATGTACTGTCATTGTCAAAATTAGTGTTTTTTTCCTAGTGTTTGAAAAATCTTAGTTGAACGATATTAATATTATTTTTTGGTGAAATTACTTTTTTTCTCGATATCAGCACATGAACTTGAACTACCGATTTGCTGAGTTTCCATTTCCCATAGAAATGAATATCAGCTTCCTTCAAATCACATCAGATAATGATGTGAATTGAAGGAATGTTAAATGCTAAGCGTGGCGGTGGGGGGGGGGAATGATGTGTGGCCTGGTCCATGGCCAGAAAGAAACCAGCGGACCGATCGCTGGGCACCCATTTGCGTATCCCGAAGATGAACCACGATAAGCGTTCTGGACTCGCCTCCTAAGCCTTAGCGGCCTGACGGTTCCCACCGAGGAATTCTTCCACACATTCAGAGAGATGGATGCAGCGTTTTGTGTTCACCATGCCCAAGAACCCAACAATCTCAGCAGACATCCAAAGGTCATTGAAAGTTTCCGCCAGGTGTTGGAAATCAGATTGAATTCCACAGATAAAATATAATTAAGTGCTTTGCGAGGATCCGGACATTTATTCATCTCGGGCTGGTGAGCAAGGTGAACGTCGCCAAGCTCGCAAAGCGGCAGCAGCGGAAAGCCGAGTAGTTTGCTCAGTGACTGCGAAGTATGGGCCGCACTTTGGCGACACTTCACATTCAGATCAGTGTTTAAATCATTCATTATTTGGACGTATAGGTGCATCACCTGCCATTGATCATATAGCGGCATATCAGGACTTTCTACACAAATATTACACGAGACTAAACGTACGTGCTGCAGTTGCACCGAGTGTATGTCAAGCTCAACAACTGATATGTGCCTGTGTTTGTGAAGTCGGTAGAGCGTAGCCTGTAGGTCTGCGCGTACTCATCGTCCCGCTACGGTGCTCGTGAGTAGTCTGTGTATGTATGCATGTCGAGTTGTTCTCAGCCACAGATGTCACGATGAAGATGTTAAAAAAGGGAACCAACAAAAAAAAACCAATCTTATTCTTGCCAGTTCGTCCGATTTTATAAGGTGTCAGATATGTACGTACTGTAATGTTAGGTATTGTAATGTATTGACGCAATGTAATCTCATTAAGTAACGTGGCTTATCTGCACCTGCTACCGATAACCTCTTATGTCACGCGTTTGGTGGAGCCGCGGTAGCTTAGTCGGTAGGGTGTTGGGCTCTTGACCGCAAGATTATGGGTTCGAGTCCCGCAACCAGCGGAATTACCGAGTCCACCCGCGACCAATCGGTTTGAGAAGTTTACGACGCTATATGACCTAGCAGTTAATTGCGTCGTAAAGGAACCCAAGGTTCTTTTTCTGCTTCATGTGTTTGCTTCTCCCAATATATGTCTTGCGTTGTGCTTCCTCGATATATCGTTTAAATACGCACTCTGTTGGGCGCCGGAATATATATATATATATATATATATATATATATATATATATATATATATATATATATATATATAATTCATGTGCGCAAAATGACGAACGCAGTCCATGCGCCCAAAATGCACATTCACTTCCACCACAGAGTACACAACCGAGAAACAATCGGCAGTGGGAGTGAGGGCCTTCCTCAATCTTGGCAGTCTCGTTTTCCCCAGATGTATGCTCCTCGTATTAAAGTCTGATTGATAAACAACTTTTGTTGCCGTATTTATGTCGTGCTGTACTGCAAAATGCGTGATATTTCAGGTTACACGACGCGAATAAAGAAATCATATTTTAAAAGGAAAATATTTTCTTTAGTTAAAAATAGAACACATTTAATTAAAAAGATGTATGGCATTACGTGGTAATTTTCCATTCCAACCACAAATTAAGGTGTTATTAAAGTTGCTTCCGAGCTGGTCTGGCATTGAAATTGCTGTTGCCCCTGCATTATTACATGCATGACAGAAGTTTGATTCACTGGCGTCAGCGACGCAGCCAATTCATTTCGACTGAAAATGCCGAATAACGGTGTGCGAACATGGGCAAAGCCACGGTGGGAATGAACGGGGATGCTTCCCCAATCTTGCCAAGTTCCGCGTTAAGCCTTTGACAATGCATGATAATCGAACCGAAATCCTCATGCGGGCATCTAAAATCCGTCTTAGCGCTTACGGGTTCCACAAAGTTGTTGCCGAATCTAAATCGAGCCTTCATGGTACGAAAAGCGTGATTTTTTATTTTGCGCCGGCACTCCAGAAAGTTCAGGATTGTCACCTAAATATTTTAGCCAACGTCTGCTCCTGTCAAAGCAATGCTTGTCGCAGTCCTGGTGGCGTGTGTTCGCCGTGTATCGTAAGAGGCGTGGAGCAGAGCTTAGAACTGGCATCGCTCTGTCTCCAGCACGGGTCCAATCATTTGACTGTTCGGCAGCATGCACAATTGTTGGTTTTGTCACCTTGATAATCATGTACTGTTATTAGATGCACACCTCGAGGAGCAGGGACTAATGTTGGTCGGCGTGTACTGGTGGGAGGGGAAAGGGCAACCGTTAGTTTTTAGCTCAATATTTGCGATGCACTGCCGTAGTGCCACAAATGATTAAATTCAGGGGGTCCTGTCTCCTGTCCCACCCCCGATGGTCCGCCGCCCGTGTCAGTAAGGGACAGTGGGCCTGGACACTGCCATAAGCGGTGACGTGTTCCGTACTTCCTATGCCTGGCTGATTAGATGTGCCCAACCATCAATTTAAGGTGGCCGAACCCCAGCCTTGCAGAATATCTGCGTATTTCCCTTCTCTTTATGAAAAAGATCGTCCCATGTGAACAGTGTCTTAATTCACTGTCGCTTATTAGAAGGACTTCCCACGACGCGCACAAAAAGCTGCCGGCCTCCAGGCTCGAACCGGCTACCTCCGAGTCGGCAAACTGACGCGCTACCAACTGCGCTACCCACACCGAGTCTGCTCGGCCCGCTTAAGTTAAATAGTGTCGATGGATATGGCATGAGTCTAAATAACACCATTTTACACAATAACTAAGACGTTCATGTGAAAGCCTCCCATGATTATCGAAATACCATGAAACAAGCTTTCAGATGACGTATAATTTATACCACTCACATATACTTGTTAGTCAGGAACGTACGCGGAAAAGTACCATTTCTTGCTGTTGTGATAATCTGCTGAACCCAAATCAGCGCCCAAATGACGTCCCCGGCTGCCAATAAACATTGACAGGGGCCGGGCCGACCTTGGACAGCTGCCGTCAACGTCCCCTCCAGTGAGGTAGTCAGGGACAGCCGCCCCTGGGGGGCACAGGAGCCCCTCAATGTGTAGGCGCGTTGGCACGCAAGGGCCCCCGAGCCGACGAAGTGAAGCCGTCTGTTACATGGCGGTATAGGTGGTAATAGCTCTGCGTCTGCTCGGCGGCTGTCCGTGATCTGCAATCTTTGGTGCTGTTCCAAGGTCGTCCAAGTGTTGACGATTGGTTCGAGCCCAAACTTGGGAATTTTGGCGCCACAAATACCGACTCACTGCGCAGTGCGGGTGAGCAGCCAGTCCGACCGCGCCAGGCCTTATTACCACACTCCGGCGCCGGGGGTCTTTCGGCGCGAAGCTCTTAGCAAACCAACAGCCAATGAGAAGGCACATGTCGCCATGGTGACGGGCGGGACCATGACGTCACCAATCGATGTCCTATTAACCCACGCCGTCTCTGGGGTCTTCAACCGTGTCAGATCTTCAACCGTGTCCCCCACCCTGTCAGATTTTTCGCGGATAGTGAACGAACGTCGCGCGGGAGCGTGCTAACATTTGACATACCTTTTACCACATCAATTTGGCATGCTGTTTCACAACTTTGAAGTCAGGTCGTCTAGGGTCAACGAGTTAGTCAAGTGAGGTCACTTGATGAGGTCATCAAGTGAGGTCACCTCCAGAAAAGTTCAACCAGTCGTCACGCTTTAACGGATACAAATATTTCAATGAATCTTTCAGCGTTTGGTTATCTTTATGGATGCAATAAAACGTATGAAAGGAATTTTTCCCGTCTTTGACTACTTATTAATTTCGCATATTTACCTATTGGAGTTCAAATCGAAGATTATGGCTAAAGTAAGCATTTCTTTCAGAGCAAGTTGACTTCCAACAACGTTTCTCGGTCTGCTCCTACCCATTAGAAAAGGAAAATGAACGGAAACTAGAAAACTCAAAATTGTTAAATTTAAAAAAGGGGGAGGGGGAAATGCATGGCCCTGGTCGATTTCGCTGTCTTATTCTGATTCCTTTTTTCTCTCAAGCATCCCCCAAAATGAACTCCCCAGAGCCAAAAACATAATGTAACATGTGAAAAGTCGTGAAAATATAGCCCCCCTGGTGACGTCACCTTTGGGGGGAATTGTTTTGGAGGGTGGATCCCAGCCCTGCTCGCTTTCCGATGACACCTTTTTCGTTTCCGTACGACGCTTAGTTTGGATTTTAGAGGGGGTTGCCATCCCCCCGTGACGGGGTGTGAAGATCTGACCAGAGAGACGGCGCGGGTTAACCTTGAAAAAGGGTGCACACAACTCGACGCTAATGAGACACGACATCGCAGCGAAATGACCGCTGTGCATTGCCATATCGTGCTCACCACATCGAACACACGTTTCACACTGTGACTAACGACTATTCTAACACGAATTTGGTACATTAGCATCTTATCCTAACGTTGCGCAATCAGGCGCTCCAATCAAACACACGTTTTACACTAACGACTATTCTAACAAGCCCCAGCGAGGAGCTCGCTCAATCCGACTCCATCGTTGTACCACTGTTGGCGGCACAGTCAGGGAAAGTTCAGGCCCAAGGTTATCTGCGTGTGACCCCACTCCCTCCACGGCTGAGACAACGTCAAATCATTATATTCCTACGCTAACCGCAGTGTCCGTCAACGTCGATTCTCCCCTGACAGCGGAGCACCTATCCCCTTCTTCCCTCTCAACGGAAGTCGCTTTGGTGGGACCCAAATCGCCGCCCTTACTACCGGCACCACCAGCCACTAACGCAGCCCCTCGGGATCCCCACATTCCCTGACGACCCCCACGACACTGAGTCCGAGAGCGGTTCCTCTGGAGGACGGGTGTGAACCCTGAGCGACTCGAGATTCCAGCATGTCAGGTAGGAACATTCCTCATCGAGCGGGTAGTGGTCCGAGAGAGGATACACCTCACCCCTGAGTAGGGCTCACCAAGGGACGCACGTGGCCACGGGATCGGCTGACGTGTAAGGTGCACTTCTGGCACTCGCGCGACAAAACTCCTCGGTTCCAACCGACATATGACTCCACCAGGACCGAATCATCGCCAGGGCCAACAATAGCTCGGTCCCAAAATGTCCTCCTGTTGGACCAGTCCAGGGCGAAGTCAGTACTCCAGGCACCAGCGCCCTTGGAACCACCAGTTGTAACCGCTCGCGCTCACCGGGGCGTGGCTTATACATTCGATACAAAATACCATCAATCAACTGCAGTCGTTTGCACTGATTAAGCAATGCCCAGACAAATATGACACTGGTTTGTCTTGGCCTAACTCCAGTCGACCAATGCTTTCCAATTTCACTCACACCAAGGTCCTTATCCGGTTCCTGTCGCGAGAAACTCAATAACCAGGAGCATCCACCTCACGAACTGACTCGCCTACATCGTCGGTCTGTGTCTCCGCATCTACTCCGTCCACCGGACGCCTACTCAACGCGTCCGCCACCCTAGCGGACGTTACCTCATACTCAGCCACCAGGTACGTCCGTCACCGGGTTCTGCGCACCCTGGTGGAACACTACCGCGTGTGACCAGACTGGCCACAGGCGGAACACTACCGCGTGTGACTGGGCTGGCAACAGGCGGAACACTACCGCGTGCGACCGGGCTGGCCACAGGCGGAACACTACCGCGTGTGACCAGGCTGGCCACAGGCGGTACCCGGCGGCCACGGGCACACCCGCCAGGCCGGCCACAGGCGCACCCCAGCGACAGGGACCGCAGGCCGGCAGGACCGCGCGCGGCCAGGCACACCGCCCAGGCGGCCACGGAAACCGCAGCGGGCGGCCACAGGGGCACACCGCGACCAGCGGCCACAGGCGGAACACACCCGACGGGGCACAGCGGAACACACCGCGTGACCGGCCACAGGCGGAACACTACCGCTGTGACCAGGCTGGCCACAGGTGGAACACTACCGCGTGCAACCAGGCCGGCCACAGGCGGAACACTACCGCATGTGACCAGGCTGGCCAGCGGAACACTACCGCATGTGACTGGGCTGGCAACAGGCGGAACACTACCGCATGTGACTGGGCTGGCAACAGGCGGAACACTACCGCATGTGACCAGGCTGGCCACAGGCGGAACACTACCGCATGTGACTGGGCTGGCAACAGGCGGAACACTACCGCGTGCAACCAGGCCGGCCGCAGGAGGAACACTACCGCATGTGACCAGGATAGCCACGGGTATAGCAATCTCGATGCCTGCGCACAGGTCCACTAGACCCGAGTCAAGTCTACTTGAAGCTCCAGTTCCGCTAGTATCTACTGGGCTTCAACTATACAGACTTGTTAACAAGGATTATACACATCACTTGACACTCGTCAAGTCCAATATCTGAACGCATCTGGTTCGATTGCATCTTTACCCGTTGAACGACAGATATTCCTCGCCTTCGCCACAGCGCACTCACGGCTCAGATCCTGAAAATCACCGGCCTGAGTTCCAAGTCCCTAGCCGTGTTCTCAAGATGTCACGTTGGTACCCGGTGATTCATGACGTCATCTCAGTCAGCTGGCGCGCAAACAAGCACTGGAGGCGCCTTGCTGCAACTTGCCGTTGCTAGGCGACAGCAGCGCACTCGCCAGAACCTGATCTGGCCGGACCACATTTTTCAACGGCGATGTTGTTCGTGTCTCCCCGCCAACGCGATCCTATCTCTTGTACGTAATATTCCTGTGCTAGTGGCTGCACTCGCGCGTCACACAGAGCCCAGTCGTGAGTGTCACTGCACACCGTCACGATATTCAGACTATGCAAATCCGCCGCTTCCCAGTCGGCTATGCAGCACCCAACCGAGTCATTTGACTCCCGCCGTGCGAATCGGAAGACCCGAGAGCTGCCGATCCAGCCGTTGCCACTGATTGTAGTCGATCGATCTGAGCCCGAACTAGGGCATTGGGCGCCACAGAGCCCGACTTCACACTACACGCCCAACGGCCCAACAGGTGGAGAGGACCCTGACGATTGAAAATGGTCACCCGAGCGCTAGACAACTAGACGGGGATGCCCAAGAGGCTTGGAACGGGCCCCTGTGAGAAGAACCAAGCCCCCTGAGATTTCAAGATTCCCTAAGGCCTATCGATGATTGTGAGTAATACCGAGAACCGGTTTCAGAACTAGAATGCCAATGCTAGCCCAAAATACTATCGAGGACTAGATAGGGAAGGCCTGTCAGAATCATGAACGAAGTCTGTTGAGGACTGAGAGCTAAGTTAGTCCTGGAGAGCTGGCGATGGGCGCTATGAATACTGATGCCCAGCCACAGAGATAATCTTTGAGATATCCTGAGAGCAACAAGTGTTGCCAAAGACTTGGGAGGTCATCCACCGCCACCGTAATGGCGGCGGCCAAGGAGCCCAAGGAGTGGCAGGACGACGCAGCGTATCAAGTCAAAAGCAAGGGCTCCCAAGGTGGTCAATGACGCTGTATAAAAGGGTATATGGGGGTATATGGGTATACGTACTCTCATCCAACGCTACAACACCTCAGTCAAGTCAGAAGAACAAGGAGCACCTGCTTCATCTGGTACCAGGCGCGCATCCAGGATTTTCCATGAGGGGGGGGGGGACCAAAAGGGCACTTGGCCGGCTCCAAAAAGGGCACTGCGGTCCGGAGCACACTGGAAGGTTTGTTGACCGGGGGAAGGGGGGCGTAAAAATTGTTGGCCAAAAGGACAGTTTTGGCACAGGCGGGGCACATAAGGTAGGCCATTTTTGGGCTAAATTTGGGACATTCCGGCCAAAAAGGGCACTTCGTTGACTGGGAGGGGAGGGGGCGTGAAACAAAATTCCACAAAAGGGCAGTTTTGGGCCCAAAGGGCACCTTTGGCACAGGCGGGGCACATCAGGGAGGTGATTTTTGGACTGAATTTGGGACATTCCTGCCAAGACTGCACTTTTCGGTCAAAAGGGCACTTTTGGCGAAAAGGGCACTTTGGTCTCATGGGGTCCCGGGCCCCCTGGGCCCCTCTCGGTGCGCCTATGTCTGGTACATAGTCATCGCAGAGCGCAGCCAAAGAAGACAAAGGCTGCTCTCATCACGAAAGTGTCCAATTAGACCGAATCTAGTCGTCAGAACTGTGAAAGCTGCAAGCTTCGTCGGGATACAAATATGTTTACTGCCATTCTGTCAATACAGACCATATTGCGCACTCCGATTGAAAAGTGTTAGTTCGGCGCAACCTCTAAATGTTCATGGATTTCCTGCAACATTGGAATGCCAGGCTCCTATCCTGCACTTTCCGGCTAAAATTTAATAAGATCGAAACACCAACTACTTTTTCGATAGTTCAAGCAACACTTGCTCGCCCTGCGGCCCTGCTCGTTATCATACATATAATTCCTTCTGCACTTATGCACTTTCCATCCTGGTAGTACCAAACCATCACACGAACGCAGTGCTAATGACGTAATGTGGGAAGAGAGCTTGCTATCAAAGACGTGATGAGACATTCTATGTTCAATTCGGACGTGCATCTTCATCATGAAGACGGCAAGTGCGCTCACTGATCGCCACTGAATCTCTTTCAATCAAGGACCACTTCACGCCTCACGAGAACAATGTTACCATCCCCAGAGTCTCCCATCATAAGACCACAGGTGGCCTCCCATATACCAAGCCGCAGGTAGTCTCCCATTTACCAGGCTGCAGGTAGCCTCCCACATACCAGTCCGCAAGTAGTTTCCAAATAACAGGCTGCGTGCAGTATCCGATAAACCAGGCCGCGGTATTTTCACATATTCCAGGCCGCAGGTACTCTCCCATATACCAGGCCGCAGGTAGTCTCCCATATACTACACCGCAGGTAGTATCCCACATACCAGGCCGCAGGTTGTCTCTCGTATGCCAAGCCGCAGGTAGTCTCCCATTATTAGACCACAGGTAGTCTCTCATATACCAGGCCGCAAGTAGTATCACATACCAGGTCGCAGGTAACCTCCCATATGCCAGGCCACAGGTTAGTCTCCCATATACCAGGCTCCAGACAGTCTCCCATATACCAGGCCGCAGGTAACCTCCCATATTCCAGGCCGCAGGCTAGTCTCCCATATGCCAGGCCGCAGACAGTCCCCAATATACCGGGCCGCAGGTAACCTCCAGATATACCAGGCCGCAGGTAGCACCATGGTTGAGGCCAGCTGCTGCTGGCGAAGGTCTCAGCAGGGCGACACAACACTGGGACATGTCTGGCGGGTTGTGCTCGCTGCCGGCTAGGCTGGCTGTTACGGCCACCTCCAGAGGCGTGGCCGGGAGTGCGCCGGAGGATAGTCGCCAGCGGGCACACGTGATGCCGCCGGACATCGCACTATGGGCCGGAATGGCTTAAAAATGACACTTTCACGAATTCCGAAGTTTGTCAAGCTCGATAGTCTTACCGTAGATTGTCTACAAAATGTTCCCAGCTTTCGGAAACAGTGCTTTGTCTTTGATATACCAGCTCCCGTGCCCATAAATAGTGCAGGAAGTCATACTATTATGGCGTGTTTATCCGAGTCGTTGAAAACGCGCAATTCCATTGTCAGTTTCTAAGTATTATCATTCTTCTTCCACGGCTCGAAGCCCTTGATTTTTTCCTGTTATTGAATGCTCAGATCACGAGGAGTAGACGAGGAGTAAAAATGAAACCATATGATCTGTCCAGCAACATTCTGCGGATAATCTAGTGTTGGAAAGGAACAAACGATGCAAATAGTATATAACGATGATCATAGTATGGATTTTTAAAAAAAAGATCTGCAACGACCTACACGCAGATTTTGTGTTTGTGGGAGTAGATACATACTTTGGCTACAAGTCCTCATTGCATGCTACTACGGGTTTTTTGCGCAAACATGAATAAACTGGCTCCAAGAAGGACGATGTTCTGAACAGCGCCATCTACATTTGTCGATAAGTATTAACTATATTCATAGGTGGAGCATACCAAGCTTTCCTTAAGTTGTATTAATCTGTCAAAAAATAACGATATATATCATGATTGCAACATTCAGGCATCAATAATATACAACCCTAACCATCCCTTATTAGTTACTCCAGTTGTATTCTCAAGATACTGATCGTATGCTGATAAGGGAGACCGGGTCTAGTTGATGCAATTTCCGTGCGTCAACTGTTGTGCGTGTGTCGTACGTGCGAAGCGCGAATCGTGGTTTTATGATTATAGCACCATAGACCTCCACGGACGCACCCCACTTCTGACTGTTCGCCCCGTCAGAGTCAGTCGCGTCAGAGCAAGGGCCACAGTCAGCAGTTTGTGCAACCAGATCGTACATAGCGAATATAGAGAGACCGCGGTCTTAGCTACTGTTTTACAGTGAGGGCTGAGCGTGCACTACCACATCAGCTAGATCAAGTCTCCCTATATTAAATCATGAATGTCCAGAAAAGCAGCATTTGAGTATCTTTATCACAGTGGCGGCCTGAGACAAGCAACAGTGAAAAATATTTCGGCTTTCCTCAAGGAGCAAGGTATGGAGCCAGTCTAACCGACCCGTTGTAGCCGATATATAACTGTCTTTATAGTCCGACGAGCGACTGCCAGCGACGAGTCGAGGCTGGCAGAAGTAACCGGTGACGACGAAGGACTCATCCGTCGCCTTCACACCATCCTGCAAGTACTGGCATCTGGGTACTAAATCGACTCACGTAAATTCAGCGACTATTGCGACTGCAAGGCGGAGCTCTATATTGCGCTGTACCTTTGGTACCCGATGCCAGTAACACTGCACAGAGTGCTGATATATTTTTCTTTTCTTTTTGTGTCCGCCACCCCAGATCAGGTGACCAGGAGCGCCCCCCTCCCCTTACCCAACGACTGCAAGCACCTTACGTTAACACCATAAAATAAACAGTAAAGTCGCGGCACTCCCAGCTAAGAGATGGAAAACATATAAATAAGCATACAAAGCATCGGGTATTAGAGCAGTAAGACTAATAATAAAGAATGCTGTCAGTAGTCATATCCAAAGGAGGCATATGACTGACCCTGGATTCATCCCAACAAGAAATTAGGGTCTACACTATAATGTTATCAGCTGGATTGTGACCGGATGGTGGTGAGCACTCCTGATTTTTTTTTTTTAACTTTGGCCCCCTCCCACAACTCCACCCAGCTACATGGGCTTGTTGCTGGGTGGAAAGTGGGAGGAACCAGTGGTTGGGTGTTTTCAACTTTATATATGGTTAAGTAAGCAAACACACACACACACACACACACACACACACACACACACACACACACACACACACACACACACACACACACACACACACACTCAACATACACTCGCATGCCAGCATCCCTGTACAAACATACATACACAGCAACAATTAGCTGCTAAGTATTTTAATATCTGCTCAAGAAGTATGTCTTAATGTGATTTCTTAGAACAGTCTTAGAACAGAGTGCCGAGTGCCGAGTGCCGAGTGCATCATCAGTGTAGTCTGAGTGCGAGTGCAAGTGCAGAGTGCAGAGTGCAGAGTGCAGAGTGCAGAGTGCAGAGTGCAGAGTGCAGAGTGCAGAGTGCAGAGTGCAGAGTGCAGAGTGCAGAGTGCAGAGTGCAGAGTGCAGAGTGCAGAGTGCAGAGTGCAGAGTGCAGAGTGCAGAGTATAATTATCTAGTTTTTTGTGCATAGTGCATAGTGCATAGTGTATAGTGTATAGTGCATAATGCATAGTGCATAGTGCATAGTGCATAGTGCATAGTGCATAGTGCATAGAGAATAGTGCATAGTGCATAGTGCATAGTGCATAGTGCATAGTGCATAGTGCATAGTGATTAGTGCATTGCATGGTGCAGTGCATAGTGCATAGTGCAATGTTTTCTGGCAGCTGGTTCCAGTGTTCTACTACCTGTGACGTCGACGATGACGATGCGATGACGATGACTACGAAGATGCGATGACGATGACGATGCGATGACGATGACGATGCGATGACGAACGATGCGATGACGATGACGATGCGATGACGATGACGATGCGATGACGATGACGATGCGATGACGATGACGATGCGATGACGATGACGATGTGATGACGATGACGATGACGATGACGATGCGATGACGATGCGATGACGATGATGACGATGACGATGCGATGACGATGACGATGACGATGACGATGACGATGACGATGACGATGACGATGACGATGACGATGCGATGACGATGACGATGACGATGACGATGACGATGCGATGACGATGACGATGACGATGACGATGACGATGACGATGACGATGACGATGACGATCGATGACGATGACGATGACGATGACGATGACGATGACGATGACGATGACGATGACGATGACGATGACGATGACGATGACGATGACGATGACGATGACGATGACGATGACGATGACGATGACGACGATGGTTGCGAATGCACTGTAATGAAACTGTAGTCGCATGCCATCACCCAAAGTGCATTTTCATAACCTTTTAGATTAAAGTCACCAAGAATAAGGCACTTCCTCTTAAAGTTTCTATTGATTTCCTCACAAATCACCTTGTCAAGCTCCAGTTGCTGAGAATGTGGCAGGGTTCCTGATCGGTAGAAAGCTCCTATCCTCAGAATATTGCTGTTGCCTTTTTCCACAGTGACATCAAGCCAAATGGACTCCACAAACACATTTTTGTCGCCACCTGCTACTTTTTGAGAACTGAATAAGCTATTCATATAGAGCATTACACTACCCCTTTCATTGCTGGGCCCATATTGCACGAAAACATATTGTATCCCTGGATCTCATAGTCCTGCAAGTTATCTCCAAAGTACCCTTCACTGACCCATGCCTCCGTAATGCATACAAAATCTGGCTCCTCCTCAGCAACATAACACTTGAACTCATCAAATTTGGATCGGATACTCTGAGCAATAAACATCATACACTTCACAAATACTCCATAACCACCTTCGGCTTTTTTCATACTGAGGAGTTCTTTTATCACTAGATGAACTATCGCTGTGTCTCCTTGAACTACTGCTGTCCCTATTTGCTGACTTTAAGGTTCTATTGCCTTGGCTGACACTATTGGAATATCCCTGAGTTGGCAATGCAATTTCATCCCCCCCCACCCCATTTCCTAGTTTCCCTGAAGGACATGCTCGTACACTTTGCCTAACACATGGACCCCCTTCTCAGAGAAGTGCAGGCCATCCCTCTGATAGAGGTCCCACGATACATAAAACCTGCTCCACTCGTCTACAAATGTAAAACCTAGCTCATGGCAGAGCTTTCCTACCCTGGCGTTAGCTGCCAGTGCCCTAGAGCTCCACTCAGGGGAAGCTCTAGCCCTAGGCAAAATTGCTGTTACAATGACTCTATTGGTACCCTTCAGGGTGGCGAGAAGGGCCCTGTACTCCCGCAGAAGCTCCTCACTCCTAGCAGGACCTATGTTATTTACCCCTACATGCACTATGACTGTACTAAACTGGTGATCACTAGTGACCTGTGCCACCACAGGTACCAGGTCCTTCACCTTGGCACCAGGCCTGGTGATGCACCTCCTGTCCCTCCTACCTTTACAAAATACCCGCTCTAAATGTCGCACACGAGAGTCTCCTACGACCAGCACTGACTCCTTACTACTACTATCCTGGAGGCAGTCATCCAATACCTGGAACATATTTGATGTTAATATGCCTGCCCGCTGGGCCGTTCGGCTAGACTTCCTGCCGCTCCTACCACCTGCCACCTGCCACTCACTGACCCTTTCCTTAGGTTCGCGTCTCCAAATCCTCCACCCCTGACCTCATGCCACTTCTCCTCCTGTGACCTACAAGAACTACTCCTCCTTTGTTCACTATTAACACTCCCATCTCGAGAGATCCCAGCCACCTCCACAGTAAGGAAGCCTCAGCTACCTGGTGGCCTGCGACCACCTGGGCATATGATGTCCCTGCTACGGAGTGACCACTTGTTGCTTTTTCTTGCCTACCCTGTGCAACAAGGGCAGCCTTGAGCTTGGAAAGCTCTGCCTTAAGGGTCCTAATCTCTTCCTCTAGTGTCTGCATCCTGGTCGAAACCATGCTAAACGCTGCAGCTTACGCCTATATTTATATGTAAATTAAATCGTTAAACAACTGACAAAAAAACCAACTATCATTCACTATAAATCGCTACCTCCTATACTATCGGTTCATTATCTGAGTACCACAAGAAAAGCAACACGCTAAGCAGAAACTATTAAACAATTTTTTTTGTGAAAAAAGCAAAACAAAATGTCTAATCTAATTGTCTTCCACACAAGTAGACAACTATATGAATATCCCTTTTTATATCACTGATGGCTAGACAGAAAAATGAAGAGTCGCACAGCACTTATGAATACCACCAACTTACTACCAATTAAACTCTATCTTAAACTTCAACACCAAACACACTATGCACCACAAAAAATAAAGTATGTTAGGATAGTATGAATGTTGTCTAATGTACTTATGAAATCTACACACTTGTAATATCTCCTACTACAGAAATCGAAGCGACGAGAACACGCCTAAAGCCACGAGGCCTCGCCTAGGAAGAAGATGCCCACGGCAGCGTCGCTAGGTTAATATAGTATAGTTTGCGTGCTACGAAAATGCTTATCAGATAAAAACTAATGAAATATAATCACAGAAGTATTTGCTAAACACCTTTACACAGCTTAGACTAGAGTACTGCCCTGTTCTGCAACGTTTTATCTGGAAAGCTGGAGTTCCAATGGACGTCCTCCCACCTTCTAAACACAAAACTGGGGGCACCAGAACAGACCAAGGAAGCCAGGAAGAAGGCACTGAGAATGCTCGGGGCAATAAATAGGAATGTATCATACAGAAGTGAGGAAGTGATCAGGAAGCTTTACTATGCATACGTCAGGCCACATTTGGAATACTGCATCCAAGCTTGGTCTTCTAGCTATGAAAAAGATTGTTGGCTTTTAGAGAGAGTACAAAAGAGGGCTACACAAATGGTTAATGGCATAAGCAGCCTGGCATATGAGGAAAGATTGAAGAAATTGAATATGTTTTCACTTAGATATAGAAGGTTGAGAGGAGATCTCATCGAGATTTGTACATTTGTCCATGGTCGGGAGAGAGGGGATACCTTGGGGAAATGTTTGAATTGAACATAAATGATGCAATTAGAGGTCATAAAATCAAAATTAAAGTTAACCACAGCAGAAGAAGGTTAAGGGAAACTTTCTTCACCAATAGGGTAGTAGAACACTGGAACCGGCTGGAAGAACATTGTCAGTAGCAGCAGGTGAACATCTTCAAAAACAGCATAGACCATCATTATAAGATTAGGGCTTGGTTTCAGTATTACAGGGAGGGCTGATTGACAGATTTGGTGGGCAACTGGTTCAGTGTACAGATTAAATCCAGAAGGGCCCTTGTGGCTCATAGTTGCACTAATCTTTTGTCTTTATGTTTAGACACCTGGCGGCAAATCACTCTTAGTCCCCCAATGTTTTTTTGTCGGCGACACTCTTGTGTTTTGAACATTTTACCGCACTTGATCAACTATCACATTTTTTCGCATTCCCGTATGGCTCTTGCATATTTTACGTTTTGACATTATAATGTTTGGCCATTTTACGCCGTGCCTTTGACCCAAGGACGTCTGAATCGGAGACAAAGGGTGCTCTTTGTTCTCTATATTAGCGCAGGCAAGAAAATGGCGATGCGCACTAGGTATGTAAATACGTGAAAACGAAACAGACTTGCTAGCTTTATTCCGCCTCTCGCTAGTTAATTGGCATTTCTGCTTCGTCCTCTGGATCATTTTTGGTAAGAGTGATCAATTGGTAGCTATGTCACGTTTTTGGATCTACCGTTGCAAATTCCTAAGCAAGTTTGTTCCCTTCATTTTGTGTTTGAATGCTGCCTACACTTTAACGTTAGTAGGTCACCGATAAATTATGTATTATTGTTTATTTCTATTCTGGATATTGGATACCACAACACAAAGTGGCTGTCTTTAGTAAGACTGCGTCTACTTTCTGCTCAGAAGGAAGGATCGATTGGTGCTTTAAAG